>VDFB02281074.1:19922-30549 GCA_007258455.2 Sequoia sempervirens | reverse complement strand
TATCATCATTATGTGCTCTTGGCTTTTAGTTGCTTTCGTTGATAAAAGTTTTTGATTCGTAATGACCATTTCATGTACCCCAAAGGACGTAGATGACTTTGTAAATGTATAATTGTTTTTCATGTAAGGAATGCACAGATTTATCTTATGCAATGTTTTGCTTTCCAAAAAAAATAAAATTTGTGCGGTGTTTGTTGTCCTTTGGGGTTCACACAGCGGGGTGTTACAAGTTTGAGGGTGTATGGTTGAAGGATTAGGTTGAGGGTCCAATGTAAAGGGTAGATGGTATAGGAGTTGAGGTTTAGGGTTTAGGGTTAGGGTTGAAGGCGATTAGGGTTGAGGTTTAATGTATAGGGTAAAGGGTTTAAGGGTTTAGGGTTGAGGTTTAGGTTTGAGGGTAGAGGATTGAGGGTATATGGTTGGGGATTAGGTTTGAGGGTCAATGTATAGGGTAGAGGGTATAGGGGTTGGGGATTAGGGTTTAAGGGATGAGGGAGTGAGTGCAGTGCAGGGTTTAAGGCTTGAGGGATTGGGGTTGAGGGTTAAAGGGATTGGGGTGGGGGTTTGCTTGGGTTTTTAGGGTTTTAGGGTTTAGGGTGGGGGTAGAGGGTTTAAGAGTTTAGGGTTTTGGGGTTGGGGTTAAGGGGTTTGGGGTTGGGTGTTTGGGGTTTAAGGGGATGCAGGGGATGGGGGAGGGGGGAGGGTGGATGGAGGAGAGTGAGATGGGGGAGAGGAGGGAGGGACAAAGATATATGAGGGGTTGAGGATCCAATGTATAGGGTATAGGGTTGAGAATTGGGGAATTGTTATAGGGTTGTGAGGGACCTATAGAGGGTTTATGGTTTAGGAGTATTGATTGGGTTGAGGGTATAGGGTTGGGGATTAGGAGGGTTGAGGGTAGAGTGTAGAAAGTTTAAGGGTTTAGGAGTTGAGGTTAAAAAAGGGTTGATGAGTAGATGGTTTTAGGGTATAGGTTTGAGGGTATATGGTTGGAAATATTAGGGTTGAGGGTCCAATGTACTTGGGTAGAGGGTATAGGGTTGAGGTTTATGGTTTTAGGGTTGAGAGTGAGGGTTGATGGTTTAATGTATAGAGTAGAGGGGGTAGAGGGTAGAGGGGTGTTAGATGGTTTACTAGGGTTGAGGGGTTGAGGGTTTAAGGTTGAGGTAGATGGTTGAGGGTATAGGGTTGAGGGATTAAGGGTTGAGGTCCAATGTATATGATAGAGGGTATAGGGGTTGATGGATTAGGGTTTAAGGGTTGAGGGTTGAGGGTAGAGGGTAGAGGGTTTAAGGGTTGAGGGATTAAGGGTTGAGGATTGAGGGATTAGGGTTGAGGGTAGAGGGTAGAGGGTTTAAGGGTTGAGGGTTGAGGGTTTAGGGCTTAGTGTTTAAGGGTTTAAGGGTTGAGGGTATAGGGTTGAGATTTTAAGGTAGAGAGAGAGGGATGGAGGGAGGGAGAGATGGAGGAATAAGTGAGATAGAGAGAAGGTAAGAAGAGGATGGAGGGACAGAGGTATATGAGGGCTGAGGATCTAATGTATAGGGTAGAGGGTCAAGAATTGAGGGTATAGAGTTGAGGACCTATAGGGTTGATGGTTTAGGGTATTAGGTTGAGGGTATAGGGCTGAGGGATTATGGTTGAGGGTACATATGGTTGAAGTATTAGGGTTGAGGGTCCAATTTATAAGGTAGAGGGTATAGGGGTTGAGGGTTTAGGGTTTAAGGGTTGAGGGATTAAGAGTTGAGGGTTGAGAATTGAGGATTCAGGGTTTATTGCAGAGGGTAGAGGGTAGAGTGTTTAAAGGTTTAAGGTTTAAGTGTTGAGGGTTTACGGTTGAGGGTAGAGGATTGAGGGTATAGGGTTGAGGGTCCAATGTATAGGGTAGATGGTATAGGGGTTGAGGGAATAGGGTTTAAGGGTTGAGGGTAGAGGGATTAAGGGTAGAGGGATTAGGGTAGAGAGTTTACTTGGGTTTAGGTTGAAGGATTAGGGTTGAGGGTTGAGGTAGAGGGTAGAGGGTTGATGGTAGAGGTAAGAGGACTAGGGTTTAGGGTTCAAAAGGGTTGAGGTTTAAGGTCCAAGGGTAGAGGTATAGGGTTGAGGGATTAGGATTGAGGTCCATTGTATAGGGTAGAGGTATAGGGGTTGTGAGGGATTAGGGGTTTAAGGAGTTTAGGGTAGAGGTTGAGGTCCATTGTGTAGGGTAGAGGGTATAGGGTTGAGGGATTAGGTTTAAGGGTTTAGGGTAGGGGTAGAGGGTTGAGGGATTAGGGTAGAGATTTTACTTGGGTTTATGGGATTAGGGTTGATGGATTAGGGTTGAGGGTAGAGGTTATTGGGTTGAGGGTAGAGGGTATGGTTTTAAGGGTTTAGGGTTTAGGGTTTGCAGGGTTGAGGGTACATATGGTTGGGGAAAGGATTAGGAGTTTAGGGGTCAATGTATAGGGTAGAGGGGTATAGGGTTGAGGGTTTAGGGTTTAAGGGTTGAGGGTTGAGGGATTAAGGGTTGAGGGTTAAGAATTGAGGGTTGAGGGTTTAATGTATAGGGTAGAGGGTTTAAGGGTTAAGGGTTTAGGGTTTAAGGTTGAGGGTAGAGGATTGAGGGTATAGGGTTCATGGATTAGGGTTGAGGGTCCAATGCATAAGGTAGAGGGTATAGGGGTTGAGGGGTTAAGGTTTAAGGGTTGAGGGTTTAAGGGTTTGGGGTTTTAGGGTTGAGGGTCCAATGTATAGGGGTTGAGGTATTAGGGTTTAAGGGTTGAGGGTTGAGGGTATTGGGTTGAGGGATTAGGGTTGAGGGTAGAGGGTATTGGGTTGAGGGTAGAGGGTAGAAGGTTTAAGGGTTTAGGATTGAGTGTAGAGGGTTTAGGGTATAGGTTTGAGGGATTAAGGTTGAGAGTCTAATGTATAGGGTAGAGGGTATAGGGTTGAAGGATTAAGGTAGATGATAGAGGGTATTAGGTTGAGGGTAGAGGGTTTAAGGGTTGATGGTTGATATTTTAAGGTTGAGGTTAGAGGGTTTAGGGTTTAGGGTTGAGGGATTAGGGTTGAGGGTAGAGGGTATTGGGTTGAGGGTAGAGGGTAGAGGGTAGAGGGCTTAGGGTGGAGGGTTTAAGGGTTAAGGGTAGAGGGGGGGAGATAGATAGAGAGAGAGAGAGAGAGGGTATAGGGTTAAGGGTTTAGGATTAATGGTAGAGGGGAGAGAGATTAGGGTTTAAGGGTTGAGGGTTTAAGATTTGAGGGTTAAGGGTTGAGAATTGAGGGTTGAGGGTTTAGTGTATAGGGTAGATGGTAGAGGGTTTAAGGGTTGATGGTCCAATGTATATGGTAGAGGGTATAGAGTTGAGGTATTAGGGTTTAAGGAGTTGAGGGTTGAGGGTTGAGGTAGAGAGTGTGGGTTGAGGTGAGAGGTAAAAAGGTTTAGGGTTTAGGGTTGAGGGTAGAGGTTTGAGGTATAGGTTTGATGGATTAGGGATTAGGAGTTGATGGTCCAATGTATAGGAGTAGAATTATAGGGTTGAGGATAGGGTAGGAGTAGAGAAGTGTGGGTTGAGTAGAGGTTTAAGGGTTGAGGTTGAGTTTAAGGTTGAGGTAGAGGGTTGGGTTTAGGGTTGAGGATGGGTTGAGGTAGGGTATTAGGTTGAGGTATTAGAGGTAGAAAGGTTGAGGTAGAGGTTAAGGGTAGAGGTAGAGGGTTTAAGGGTTAAGGGTAGAGAGAGAGAGAGAGATGGGGAGGCAGTGAGTTGTTTGAAAAATTTTCTCTAAGAAATGTGGTCTCATGGTGATGGAATGAAATTCCATCACCATGAGACCACATTTCTTAGAGGAATTTTTTCAAACTACTCACTGCCTTGTCTATGGTATTGCTTACTATTATTATTTGATAGTTTTTTTTTCTAAGAATCCATAGTTTGTTGGAAAACACCTTTTCTTAGGCTTTTAGCCATAGTAGAAAGGAAGTGAACTGTTTGAAAAAATGCTTTGGTATACATGTATGGAAAATGTGGTAGCATAGAAAAGGTGGTGAGCTGTTTGAAAAAATGCCTCAACAAAATTGGGTCTCATGGTGATGGACATCACCATGAGACCTTCTTGAGTACATTCTTTCTTCCCTCCACTACATATATAAGCCCTCAAACAGTCCCTCACTCAACAAAATTGGGTCTCATGGTAGTGGACATCACCATGAGACCCTGAGGGCATTTTTCAAACAAATCATTACCTTGTTTATGCTATTGCTTACTATTATTCTTTCATATATTTCTTCCAAACGTCCATGGCATAGACAAGGCGTTGAACTTTGAAAAGATGCCTCGGTGAAAGTGGTCATGGAATGGCATGACAAGCAAATGCAATTGGTAGCTGCTCCTAGTTATTGCTTGTATGCTATGTGAGAGTAATTTGCATGATTGTATGTTGAATTTCTAAACAACTATATTGTGGTTGAAATTTTTCATCTATCGACATCTAGTTATTAGTTATGGAATGTGAAGTAATGCTTTGAGTTTGAAAGATGTGCAATGCAATGTAATCAACGATATGAATATAAACTGCACAAATCTATTAAGTACAATTCATTAGTTAAAATCTTTATTTTATTACCTACATGTAGGTTTGTCTAACTCCACCACTAGCACTAGGAGGTGTTCCCACGAAACCTCCAATATTAGCCTATTCAACATCTAAAATCAAATATTAGAATACCATTCATATAACAATGTTATTCACATGTAATAAATTTATAATTGTTTACTAGTTACATACCTCAGTGGTAGATGCAGTGGATTAATAAACAGGTGTAGGGCCGGTGTATCCAATTTCAACACCGTGACCCTAAAAATTTATTACGATCATAAAACTAAATTAGCTACTCTCGCATTTCAAAAATGAAATTTAATAAATTAAATTCAATGAACATGCTAACATTTACTTGAGTATCGATGCCATAAGATTCATTCAAAATGTCAGTTGGCCTCATCATCTCCATAGTTGTAGACATATCATATGTAGCAGTCTCCTTTGTGTCGATGGGGTCATATGTACAAGTCACCCCACAAACTTGACATGAATGGGGTGGAAGCCTACCACTCAAAGACTCCCCTTGATGGTGCTATACTATAGGATTGGCATGTTGGATGACAGTCTGGGTCAAAGAGCTAATAGACTATAAGGTGGCTACCTTGGCACTCTCCTTCGCGATGGAAGGGATAACCGCGTGCTCATGATCCGACCTAGCGAGAGCTCATCTCGCTTGTCACCTAGGATCCTATCATGCACCGGGTTTATCTTGTGCCGACCCCCCACCTCTCCCTTGGAAGTCCCCCATATCAAAATAATTGGGGATTTTGTTCAGGATGAACTCACAGTAGAGTTTCCTTAAGAAATATTGTGGGACTTCACAATTGTTGCATGATGTGTAGTCAAAAACCATGTACCACCTATCCCAAGAATAGTTCTTGATACTTTGGTGGTGGCACCAATGGATAGGAAACCTCTTCGCATTAAGGTCAATATTTTGGTTTGTGTGTGGGTTGATGAATGATGAGCACAATTGATATTTTATATTTTTTTCATCTTTTAATTCTTTATATGATAATTTATCTACGTAAAAATTCTTTGTCGCTTGCCTCCTATCTGCCCAACCACTTAATTGTTTGTTGATTTCATCTACATGTTTTAAAATTTCTTTAAGTGAACTCGCAAGTGTTCTTCTTTCCATGGTTGAACTTATTGGATTGTTCAACCTCGTGATTAACTCCTCAATCTATTTTTTATTGTTTTCAATTACCCCCATTATATTTTGTTGAGTTCCAAGAGGATGTTGAGGAATTGGTGGATATTGTTGTTGTGGTTGTTGAACTTGAGGATTTTGTTCATGTTCTGGTTGCTCTAGTTGTTGAGAATTTTCAAGGGGGTTTTCGGGATCATTATCATTTCCTAAAAATTCAACAAATGAATATAAAAAACAACCTAAAACTAACAAATTGACAACAAAAAACAAACAATCCTTACTTATTTGAACTCCTCATCGACGCGGCGGCATCTTGGCGACGAAATAGCAACAATTTGACAAAAAAATGCAAGATTATCTCCTCCCATAACACAAGCGCATAAGAGAATGGTTTTTGGTCGTGGGCAACGGAAAAACCAGTCAAGATAAAAATGAATTCGATTTGCTTTCTTTTTTGTTTTAATAACTTATAACACGCTCGTGTTATAACATGAGCACGTTATAAGATGCTTGCGCTATAATGCGAGCACGTTATAACATGCTTGCACTATAATGTGAGCATGTTATAGGCTCGATGTGGCTGACCCTTAGGCTCGGTGTGGTTGAGCCTTAGGCTCGGTCACACCAAGCCATAACATGAGTGCATTATAACAGGCTTGAGTTATAACGCGCTTGTGTTATAGCCTATCAATTTTTTTATAAAAAAAATTGGCCACAATTTTCCCCCCATCTTTTTGCACCCACCCCATAATAAGGTGTAGTGGGACTAATTTATTTAGAAGACAGTGCCACTTGGGAGGACTATGACCAGTTTCATAAAGAATTCCTTATCTATTTGTATAGTATTTTTTGGCATATGATACTTCAATTTTTTTTTATATGTTTGATTAAGCCATCAAAATGATTACTTTTTCCTAGCGGGGAAGGATGCCACATCTCATTTTCATTTAGTCAAAGCAAAAAAATGGTTAATGTTTAAATAATCTAATTAAATGTGAATATGATGAGATTATATTCCATATGTTCTTATGATAGTATTTTTTTATTTTCATAGAATATTAATAAATTGAGTTACTATCTAGATGTTCTTAACATTTCATTATCATTTTTGAATAATTGATGAATACTATGATGAATTTTTTTGTTTTGCAAGTCTTATGTAGTGATATTGAAGACAAGGAATTAAAATGATAGAAATAACATAAAAGACACAACAAATAGTATTTTACCTCAAATGAAGCTTGATGATCAAATAGAGTTGAAATGGAGTGCACCCTTGCTCCACTTGATATGTTCTATTTAAAATTCTTGCTTGACTATTATGAAGTGGAATGTGGATTTCTCTTCAAACCAAGATAATCTTGGTATATTTGGAGGATTTTGATAGAAAAATGGTAGCATGAACTCACTAGCAAATATGTTGATGATAATGGAGAGTGAAAACTTTAATTTAAAGATTCTTGGTGTGAAATTAAGGGCTAGGATGGATTTCAAAGATCAAGGGCTCACAATTGATGAGATATTCTAAGAAAGAGGGATTAAGAAAGTGTTAAGAGATGGTTAATTGGAAAGGGAGGCTAATGATGGGGATTGGAAAAATAAAAGAAGATATTGGGAGAATTCTTAAGAAAGACAATATTTTCCCTCTTGCGCACTCTAATGGAGGTGGTGAATTTAAAATTAGTATTTTTTGGAAAGAGAAGATTGCCCCATGTTTGGTCAAACCTTAAAGGACCACTTGTTATAAGTGGATTTATGAATTTTGTAGCAAATAAAATTTGGTATGGATGGGTTCCAATATGATTAACCATTTTCCCTAATAGTGTATTTTTGACAAATACTTTAGCCAATGGGATAATTGTTATAGTGGAAGCAATACGCAAGTCCATTTTGAGGAGTATATGAGGTGGAAGGAAACAAGTTCTTAGAGAAAATTAGATTGGACAAAGGTGGGGGATAAAAGTTGATAAGTGTGGGGTTTGTGAGTGTGTTTTATGGGAGTGATGGGATTGTGAGGACTAGGATCATGGGGGTGAATATAAGGGATGTTTGGATTTTGAGGTGAAAGGAGATCACAAGGCATATTGAACAATATGTTTGGATCTTGAGATATAAGGGGATCATGAGGTGGAGTGGAAGTGATGTTTTGATCTTGAATGGATCACAAGATGGGTAGAAGGTATGCTTTCATCTTGATTTGGAAAGGGATCATGATATATAGTAGAGGGGATGCTTGGATATTGAGATGGAAGGAGATCATGAAAGGAGTGGAAGGGATGCTTTGATCTTGAGATGGATGGGGATCATGAGATATAGTAGAAGGGATTCTTTGATTTTGATTTGGAAAGGGATCGTGAGATGGAGTGGAGGGGATGCTTAGATATTGAGATATAAGGAGATCATAAAATGTAATAGAAGGGAGAGGAGAATGAGATGTAGTAAAATGGATTATTTTATATTAATATGGAAGGTGATCATGAGATGGAGTGGAGGGTATGATTAGATCTTGAGATGGAAGCAAATGATAAGATAGAGTGAAATGGATTCATTGATCTTGAGATGGAGAAGGATTACAATATGGAGTAGAAGGCATTATTTGATCTTGATTTAGATGGAAATTTATGGTAGCGTTATTTGTAACAAGATATTATAATGTTTGGATTTGCGTGGATGGTGTAATGGAGGAGAAGTGTTGGATTGACTCCTTAAATTGGGTGGATGGAGGGATATGAGACTCATTAGGTTCATAGTATTAGGATTTGATAGATTCAATGGTGTAGGGCTTCCCCTATTGTCTAATTAATTGATGTTGATAGCATACATACAACTTAATAGACCTATAGATCCCAAATTAAGTAGTTCGTCATTCAAAAGGGGGCTTCATTAAATTTTCAATTGGTGATTCATAAACTTGAGATGAATTTGGCACGATGTATTTAGTTGAGAATCCTAGACTTTCTTAATCGATTGATTAAAAGTAATTGAAAAATAGAAATTTAATCTAAAATATTCCTAACTTGAATTAACTCCTATTTAGAGAACAAGACAAGCAAATACTAGATATTCTAAAGGACCCTAGTAATTACTACAAGGACTTATCTTTTCACATACTGTAACTAGTGACTCCTTATGTTGTAGCATGACCTATTCAACTAATCACTTAATAGAATTGAATAGAGTGTAAATTTGAAACTAAACAATTTAGAAATCATAATACAACATTCAATGTGATATGAACTAGAAACTATATTTCAAAAAATATAATTCTTAATCTAACTAACAATCTAAGCTAACATTGATTTTTTAGTACCTCATGTGGCCCTTGCTTGAGTTGTTGTAATCCATAATGTCTCCTTTCAAATTCTAACTTAGAAAATCATGCAACTGAATTATCCTTATTTATTATAATCCACACATACATAGAGCTTTAGAAGAAAGTATAACAAATCTAATATTCAATTTAACTTCATTCAAAAATATAGGTTCTTTCCCCCACAATTTATTAAAGGGATGGAATGACACATAGATATTCATTTCCACATCCTTGGACCATCTTCTACATCATCTTCTGGAAATATTCTTATGTTGAAGTTGGTCACCTTCCTGCTGGTGTTGAAGGCATCCTTCTACTATGGGTTAAGAATACTTTTACCCAGTTGATATGTTCTTAATTACAGGTTAAATTTTATTTCAAAGATATTTCTTATTATTAATAACTAAATTATAAAATTCCCATTCAATATCTAGACAATTCAAAGATCACACATTCATTCATTAATATAACATATCATCTTCAATGCTTCTTAGATACTTAAAGTATATAAAAAGGTTAAGAAATGTCTTTGAAACTTAGCAGAAATGAGATAAAAAACATGAAAATAAAGCAAGGAATTGGACATTATTAGGACTCATCATTTCCCCCCCAACTTGGCTTCTTGCTTGTCCGCCAAATTAGGTCTTTGACAGTATTTACAATGCAACTTCTATAATCTAATATATGACCTCTAATCTTTGGTTTCAAGTAGACCTTTTGATATATTATTTTCCCACTAGTATGTCTGTCTCCATTCCCCTCTTTCTTCCTATCCAATGGAATGTTCAGAGAAGAGAGACAAACTTGCAAGGATCCAGGGTGATATTATTTCTGAAGTGGAGTTGAGAATTTGGCTATGAGCTCTCTCAATTGTTTCCAAGAATGGTTCTTATTTGTGTCTGCAAAGGTTTCCTCGATCCTCCCACAGTTATGCTTTCCTGTCCGCTAAGTTCTTGAAACCTTTAGTCTTTCTCCCTACATTCCAAAATATTTTCCTGTGCCCACTTTCTCTCTACTAGGTTAATCCATTCTTCAACCATCCCCCTAAGATTTTTTTCTTCTACTCTAATAAGAAGGGGAAATGACTACTCCCTTTCATTGTAGTCTTTGTGTATTTTTCCCCTTTGATGTCCATTTATAATAAATGAGTCCATTTCCCTAATTTGAAAATATCCCACAATTATAAGTGGGTTCCAAACAGATTCATAAGGAATGACCAAACTATGTAAGTAAAAGTCACATAATTGATCTTGTATGATTGGGGTGGATTGTCAGTATGCTTCCAAAAATAGTGTAGGTGAGGAAAGTCAATTGGTAGATCACTGGTTAGTTGACTAAACTAAAAAATTATAAATTTCTCCTACAAATTTAGGTTGTAAACCCTAGCAAGTGGTTTGCATCTTAGGAGTTGGATTGTTTTGTTAGCCATCTCCTCCATTTTTACTTTTAATTTCTTAATTTTTGCATCCTTCCTTTTAGTTTCTTTGGTGTGTGCTAGCATCAATTCTAATTTTTCCTTGTCCCAATTATTTTACAATTGAGAAAATTCCTCTAATTTATTCCACAACTCTATTTTGAGG
>VDFB02281074.1:0-19822 GCA_007258455.2 Sequoia sempervirens | reverse complement strand
CTTTTTATTTTTCTTATTCTTATTTTTGCGACTGGAGTGTTCATCCTCCCCCAATCCCATGAGGTTGACATATGTATCCACAAACATATTAACGGGTGTGCTATCACGTAGGTCCCAATCAATAAGCTCAAGGTGACGAAGGGATAGGCTAATGGTACAAACGGATAGGCATTTGAACATGGATGAAAGGTCTGTGTGATCGATGTCATCGTATGCACGTATGATGGATTCCTCCTCGGGTATGTCTTGCAATGAGCCATCATCCACGACAACACTATTGGAAGTATTAGACGATGTTGCAGGGGCTTTTTGCTTTTGTCATATTTGATGCCTATGTTCTTTGGCATATGTGATGTATCAATAGGTTGCAACCGCCCTTGTTCTTCTTTACCTAAGCCCCTACCTTGGTGATCTCTTGTCCATTAACTAGGAATTTTAGACATTGATGGTACGTGGAGGGGATGACTTGCATAGCATGGAGCCATGGGTAGCCAAGGAGGAGATTATATGGTAAGTCCATTCAAGGACATGATAGGTAGTATACTGAACCACAGGTCCAACCTGGATAGGAAGACTGATAATTCCTTTGGAATTTCTTTCTGCATTATCATAAGCCTTGATCGTGATGATTTGATTGCTTAAATATGCTTGAGTAAACCCCACCTGTTTTATAAATTTCAGAGTACATAGATTGAGGGTAGAGCCATTATCTACCAAGATCCTTTTTATTTTATGACGGGCAACCAAGACTTCGATATGCAAGGGGTCATTGTGATTGGCATCGATATTTGACATGTCATTCTAGTTGAAGTGCAGCTGATAAGATAAAGCCAGGTGTCCTACCAAAGCTTGGAATCATGTGGGATCAATGTCATTAGGTACATGGGTTTCCTATAAGGCTCTGCTGAGGATTTCCTGATGTACAGGAGAAGACTTAAGCAAATCCAAGATGGAGATATGAGTGGGGGTCTTTCCTAAGTGATCCAGGATGTTGTACTTAGAGTTTACAAGACTTGGCTAGGTGGGTGCAGAGGCCGCAGGGATAGTGATGTGAGCTCGTCGTGTAGTAACAACACATTGAGGATCTTTGGCTTTGACATGTATCATAGATACATGGGGTTCTACCTGCTCAATGTAATTAATAATACCATTGTAACTGAGTGGTGCATTCTTATAGCTTACGTTCTTTGTGTTGTTGTCTTGGGGATTGTTGTTGGAGGTACTCACACCTTGATTATGGTTTGGAAAGGCATTTTGATATATTTGTAATTGAGCATTAGATGATGAAGCTTGACTGGTGTTGACTTTGATATCTCCTCGATTGATAAGATCTTGGACATAGTTTTTGAGGCCTTGACACTTATTCAGAGTGTGTCCTTTGATTTTATGGAACTCGCAATATTCATTTTCCCTAACCATGTAGGTTTTGGTTTGGATTCGTCAAGTGGTTTGGTGACAGGATAGGTGATCAGATAGTTGACCTATAACAACTTATTGAAGACGACACTCAAGGGTTCTCCTAATTGAGTATACTGGCGTTTAATGTTCCCCTAACTGTTCTAGTTTGGCTGTTGAGGAGGACGAGGTGCCCTTGTGGTACGGATATGGCATTAGGTACAGATGGTTGTTGTCTTTGGGACGTATTAGCCACTTGGACATGTTTAGTATTAGTGACATCGTCATTCACTACATTTTTGTTAATATTCCAAAAACGTGACTTATCCCCAAATGACCTTTCTTTGTCATGGTTGTGTATCTTGATGTTCCCTTTGGCAACAAGTGCACATTCAAGGATGGGTCCCTTTTCCACTATCTCTGTGAAAGTGGTGACACAATGTAACCTAAAATTATGATCCATGTCAAGATGAGAGTTCTCCACGAAGAGGGTGACCATGTCCTCTTTTAGAGGGGTCTTCATTCGGATTGCTAGTGCATGCCACCTTTGAAGGTAGCTAGCAAAGGTTTCCCCCTCACGTTGTTTCTCTTTGAGGAGATCTAAGGTGTCAGTGTCTTCCAAATTGAAGGAGAAGTAGGAATCGTTTGAGGCTCATGAAGCACTCTAGGGCATTGCCTATCAGGCCCCGCAGAAACAGGTGCAAGAGATAATTGTCATTGTGCATAACTTCCTAACACTAGGAGTAGAACTCTTGCAAGTGGGCCTTAGGATCTTTGTTCCCCCTGTATCTGTCGAATTTTGGTATTCCAAAATGTTTAGGGAAGGGGATCAACGAGATGGAGGGATCAAATGGATATGGACATATGTCCTTGAATTTGAACGATTGTTTTCCAGTCCCAGCTTGAAGATCTTTTAGAGTGGCTTTGATTTCTAACAAATCTGAGTTGACTGGTGGTGGGTTGGATGGATATGGATAGTAGGACGATAAAGGATCCTGCTGAGAAAGCGTCAGAATGTTGAGGTATGGATTTTGATAGTGGGATGACGACATCCCTTGCTAGTAAGCCGAGGGATTTTGTTGGTACGGGGGCTGTTGTTGTGAAGTATGGTACAAATTTGTTTGATAAAAATGTGAGGTAGGCTTTTGAGGAGCTTGGATGTGATGTTGCGGATTGAACTATTGATACTGACGGTATTGCTGCGACTGTTGGGAGGCCGCATAATGTGGTTGCTGTTGGGACTGCTGTTGGTTATGGTAATAATGATGTTGTAGTGGTTGCTGATGTAATGTGAGATGTTGCGTGGGCCGAGACAGGATGTTGTATTGTGTTTGAGCTCGCGGACATAGGATGGATGCGAGGAATGGGGATATGGTTTGAGTGGGAGGTCGGGACGGATTGCTTTGCTACTGGTATGGTGGTTGTTGTGAAGAAATCGATGGGTTATATAGTGGTTGTTGTTGTTGGGGTAGTTGAGATAACATAGGGGTATTTGGCAAAGGAGGTTGTTGGGTACCAAAGGGGACATTCAGTTGGGATGTACCTTGTGGCAATAGTGGAGGTGGTAGGTTAGATTGGGGAGGCTGTGGAGATGCATATGAAGGCGATGGTAGGTTTATGACCCCAGAAGGTGGAGGTAGTGCAGTAAAAGGGCTGCCCCCAACGCTGAAAGGAGGTGGATTTGAAAGGGGTGGTGCCTTTAGCATTAATGGCGGTGGTTGTGGGACATTTTGTGGCATGCCAAAGGAAAAATGATTGTTGGGATTAGTTGCTTGAGGAGCCCCTATGACTGAGATTGCGGGATGCGGAGGATTGCTAACAGGATACAGAACGACGTTGTTGAATTCAGGTTGATGCCAACCTTCTACTGGAGGAATGTTGGGGACGTATGAACTACCTGGCGCATTTTGTGAACCTTGGGGTATGTTCGGTGTGGAACCGCTATATTTGGATAAGTCAACACCTGCTGGGAGTTTGACACCTTTTTCAATGAGATGCGCCAAGATTTCTTCCCCATGTCTTTTGAGCAGGCGGTTAGTCATTTGCACATTGGTAGGGTTACTAAAGTGTTCCTCAAACGTAAGTTCAGGTTGGTTGACCATGTTCTCATCCCCGGGTGGTGATGTGTTTTGACCATCAATATTGGATTGTGATGATGTACCATTGTGCAGATCCTGAGGGATGTTCGCACCATTATGGGGGTCTTGTGGGGCATTAGCTGTGTTGTTTGGATCTTGAGGGATGTTTGGTTGGGATTGCTCAACCATTTTCCTTGTTTGTGACCGGGTCTGAACGAGCATGCAAGATGATATAATGGACTAGGATGCTAGTATGACCTTGGTGATGAAAGGATTGATTTGATTTGATGATTGATTAGCCGAAAAGGATGTGGCTCGATAGGATTGATTTGATTTGATGATTGATTAGCCGACGAGGATGTGGCTCGATAGGATTGATTTGATTCGACCGAAGTGGATTTTGTTTGATGAGATTGGATTGGGTTGATTGGCAGATAATTGGTCGATCTAAATTGGATGATATGATTATTTTATTTGGATTGATGAGCGACTAGGATGAATGGTAATAACCAGAATCTGAAACCGGGTTTGAGAGTAACCCTTGGTAACACTAGATGTTGATTAATCGACTAACAGGTGGATGTATGATAACAACACCGAATCCAACTTGAGATAGAAGTGGATTGATTGGGCCGACGAGGATGACCGACTTAGGATGGATGACTACCCTAAGTTAGTTTTGATGGATGACGATTAGAGATGAACACCTAGGTCAATCTGGATCTGCTTTAACGAGGTTTCAATGGAATACCGGTGATCTAAAATGAGGAAAGGATAACTAGAATGTGGATTCAAAACAGGTAAAAGAGGACTTCAAATGGGTGAATGGATGCTCGAACTAAGGGGATGAATGCTTAGGATGGCAAATGGATTCTCGAAACGAGTGCACGAATGTTCAGAACGGGGAGACGAGTGACCGAAATGGCGAAATGGGTGTCCTAAATGACGAAATAGATGATAAAGCTGACCGATCAAGAGTCAGGTCTGCCCCTAGAGGTCAAGTTCGCTTGTTCAGAGGTCAGGTTCACCTGTCCATAGGGCAAGTTCACCTGTCCAGAGGGAAAATTCGCCTATCTAGAGGTCAAGTTCGCCTATCTAGAGGGAAAATTCGCCTGTCCAAAGGGAAAATTCGTCTGTCCAAAGGGAAAATTTTCCTGTCCAAAGGGAAAATTCGCCTGTCTAGAGGGAAAGTTCACCTATCCAAAGGGAAAGCTCGCCTGACTAGAGGGAAAGTTCGCCTATGGAGCTAAAGTTGGTCAAATTTGGCTGAAAGAGGCTGGAAAAGGCTGGTTCAAAGTCAAGTTCACCTCTGAGTGGGTCAGGTTCGCCTGTTCAGAGGTCAGGTTTGCCTGTTAAGAGGCCAGGTTCGCCCCTGGACAAGTTTAAACTTGACTTTTGACAAGATGACTAAGGAAAAGGACTCAAAACACAACAAACATCAATCAAAAGGATATGTCTGAGTCGATTAATTAGACAATCACTGATTTCACACAAAGAAGACAATTCAGACACACACAAGCCTAAGTCTAGTAGAGAGGGTATGGCCTACAAAGTTTTTTATTATATGATGAACATGGTTACTAGGAATTCCTCGATATACGCCCAGTACGTGAGGCCCAAACCGTAAACACCAACCTGTTACAAGCGTGAATCGAGAACCTTAAAGGCTCGGATCAACTTTTCACGTCATCCCAACGCTTAGCCAATTATAATGTGGTTGGATTGAGGTACAACTTTCACTCTCCCTCATTTATATACCCCGTTGGTACGTGTGGTTGGAATCATCCCTTGGGGTGATGAAATCTCCAAGCAGGTCCTGCTAAAAAGAGAAAAAGAGGTGACTCAAAGGAATTGGTAAGCTACGATTTCTCATCACCTAGGATCGCCGAATGGCGCAAAAGGATTAGATACATCAAATAACTCACCAATAAACATGACAAACAAGGTTAATTGACACCCCTAGTTAAACTATGTGCCTAGTTAGGGGGTTGAAAACCCTTAAAACAGTCAAAAGGAGTGCTAAAAAAATAAAATTTTACCTTCTGGAAAAGGCTTTCTAGGGCATATTCGTCTGTCTAGAGGTCATATTTGCCTGTCTAGAGGGCATTTTCACCTGTCTAGAGGGAAATTTCACCTGTCCAGAGGGAAAGTTCATCTTTTTGCAGGTCAGGTCCGCCCCTCTGTGAAAATGTTCCAAAAAAACACTTTCTGGAGTCTGTGGAGGGCAGACCTCCGCTTGTCGATCAGGCATGTAGGAAAATTTTTCCTATTTGGAGCACAAGTTCACCTGTCTGTAGGTTGTATTCACTCCTCTGTAACCTGCACCTGCAAAAAGTCAAAAAATAGCAAACGTGAAAGAAAGAGACCTGTTTGTGGGTCCCACCGGGCGTGCCAAAAATGTGATAGGTAGAAAATAAGTGTTAAAAAATGAAAAATAAACAAAAAAGTGCAAATAACAACTAAAAACACCCTACACCTCAAGATTAGCCTAATGATTAACTTAACTAAGCAAAATAAAATATTTCACTTTGTTGAGTTGTCCATTGGTTGGCCCTTTGATTTTTGATGTTTGTATACTCCTTGGATGGCAAGATGCAAGCTATGAGATGAGGTGAGGATGGAAATATAAGTGGAAATGGATACAAGAGTGCAAATTTGGCTAAGTATGGCTCAAGGAAATTTTTTGCAAGAGTTTGGCTAGCATGAATGATCTCCCCCCAAATGAGAGAAAAGAGGGGGTATTTATAGAGATTTTAGAATTCTCTAGGGAAATGGATGGTTGGGATTAAGCCAACAAAGCCAAAATGTAGGGCTATGGTGAGTTGAGAACTCACAAGCCCTCACATCTTGACATGTGGCATGTGAAGTGGATTGAAAAAAATGATGTGTAATGAGGTGGAAGGATAGTACATGACATGGAGGTAGTACATAGTACCTTGGGATTGGGACAAGATCTCCTTATAAAGGAGGTCCTTGTCCCCATGTGGGGGAGAGGACATGTGAGGAATTAAAAATTCCTCAAATATCCTCATGGGGATGAGAAAATGAATTTTAAATTCCAAGGGATGCATTGGGGGATTAAATGTGAATTAAAAATTCACATGGGGAATGGAGTACCTTCTCCAAAAGGAAAAATTCTTTAAGAAAGTTGACTTATGACACATTCCATAAATGATATGGGGATTAAGATGACCTAATTAAGTGATTAAGGTTATGTAAGTACTTGATTAGACAAGTTAATGACAAATTAAAAGCAAGTGGGAAATTATGGAGGATGGGACCATAATGATGATTATGGGTGTGCACATCTTAATCATAAATTAATTATGACTAAGAAAAAGGGTTAGATTGTTAAGAGGGATTAGATACCAACTTGCAAAAGTTGGAGGATGTGACAATGAGAGAGAAAGTGAGGAATTTAAAAATAAATTTAAAATTCCAAAAGATAATATAACTAAATTAAATAAAGTGATATATTTATTTAATTTAGAGAGGAAAGAGGGGAAAAGTATTTATTAAATTAAATACTTTGGAAACCTTATGTAAGACATGAAATATTAATTAAATGAGTGATTTAATTAATACGAGCAAAGATAACGAATTAAATGAGCAACTAATGATTAAGGAGATGTCTTTGACCATATGGAAGTGGTCAAATTTAGATGTCTACACACCAAATCACATATCAATAGTAAATGAATTGAAAATAAATTTAACTTTAAATAACTTGTAGATCAATTTAATTTTGAATGCACTTTGAAAATAGATCTAATTTAAAAGTATTAGGAATAAGTCTACTTTGAAATGTATTTGAAAATAACTTCAAACAAATTTTAAATGTACCTGCACAACACTTTGATTTTCCTTGTAACTTTTCACTCATTGAAAGATCTTTAAAATATTAAAAGAACTAAGCTCATAGTATTCTTGAGTAATTTAATTCTCACGACAAAAAGGGTAAATTATACAAGCATAAGATTCAATTTTACTTTTTACCTATTTATTCATGAAGGCAAATTTATAAGAGCAAGGATTCAAATTTTACTTTTAACTTAATTACTTTATCCAATTAACTAATTCCCTTTTATTTAAATGCTAATGTTATATAAAAGATACATATTTGCTCCTATAATTTATCATATATATAATCACTATGTTCTTTAAAACTTAATTTAATTTACCCACTTAGTTATCTAATTCTCTATAAAAGTAATATTCCAATTTCTCGTCAAAAAGTTTAATTTTATTTTACTTCTTTAAACTTATAACTTAATTACTTTATCCAATTAACTAATTTCCTTTTATTTAAATGCTAATGTTATATAAAAGATACATATTTGTTCTTATAATTTATCATATAATCACTATTTTCTTTAAAACTTAATTTAATTTACCCACTTAATTATCTAATTCTCTATAAAACTAATTCTCATCAAGAAGTTTAATTTTATTTTACTTCTTTAAACTTTTAACTTAATTACTTTATCCAATTAACTAATTCCCTTTTATTTAAATGCTAATGTTATATAAAAGATACATATTTGTTCTTATAATTTATCATATAATCATTGTTTTCTTTAAAACTTAATTTAATTTACCCACTTAGTTGTCTAATTCTCTATAAAAGTAATATTCAAATTTCTCGTCAAGAAGTTTAATTGTATTTTACTTCTTTAAACTTTAAACTTAATTATTTTATCCAATTAACTAATTCCCTTTTATTTAAATTCTAATGTTATATAAAAGATATATATTTGTTCTTATAATTTATCATATAATCACTATTTTCTTTAAAACTCAATTTAATTTATCCACTTAGTTGTTTAATTCTCTATAAAAGTAATATTCCAATTCCTCGTCAAGAAGTTTAATTGTATTTTACTTCTTTAATCTCAAAAAAATAATTTTGAAATAAACACTTCATTTGCACTTATTTTCTGAATTTCTAGATATATATAAAAGAAAATGTTACTTGACGAGACAACATACAAAAGGTAAAAGAAATGTAGCAGCGTGTAAAATAACTACACACCTATTTTCACATATGAAATTATGTTTATACAAATAGGTAAAAACTATATATAATCAAGATTAAATCATCACCCACCGTATTTAGTATTTTATTTCCAAGTGCAACAATTGCGAAAGATTATAGAAGAACCAGGGGTTATTTAAACCTTTAAACTTCCTATTATGTTCCAGTGATGCGGCTGAGACAGGTTGACAATTGAATTAGAGAGATTATTTAAACCTCTACAACATTCTATTTTCAAGTACTGCAGATGTGACGGTTGCCAACGAAAATCGGGAAGGCTATTTATTCCCCTACAGCCTTCTATGTTCAAGGGTTGCTGCTATGACAGATTGAGAATGGTATCAGCGAGATTATTTAAATTTAAACACCCTCCAAAAACTAAATACTACAACAACGATTGGTTGCCAAAGGTATTAGGGAGATTTTATTTTATTTATTTTATTTTGTTTTAAAACTATGGTTAGAAGAAATAACCCAATGCCATTGATGAAAGCAATAAAGGGTTAGCAGACATTGAATGGTAATGAAAGGGTTTAAATTAAATTAGCGCATGAAGCATAAAAGATAGAATTTACTTTCACCCTTATGATGTTTCCTTACTTTCTTATTGTTGTAGCAGTCATTGTAATTTCATTCTCAAGAAAGCCACTTAAAAATAAAACAATGGAAATAGGAAAATAGGAATACACAAGACACAAACTACTTTAACTTGCAAGAAAAATTAAAGAAACCACCCTAGAGAATTACAGCTCGAGATGAAGTTATGCGGTAGTTCCCAATTCTCTCTGCAACACTTTCTTTCAACTTTCTATCTTTTTTTTTACCCTCTACAGTAAAAGTTTCCTTTCCCGTACCTCCCTCTTGCCAATTTTTTTTTTTTTCCTTTTTCCTCCATATAACCCCAATAAATTAAGGCACAATCCATAGTTTCTTGATAAAGCAAGGAAAATAGGTGGCATAATTACAATTTCTAATTTTTACACCCGACACAATCCATTTACCTTGCTTAACCACCTGGAGGTAAATTCTGCCTTTTAGAGAATTTAGAAATCTACCCCCACTATTAATTTGATTGCGGACACAAAATAAAACATTTCTTTCTTTTTTTTAATTCCAATATTTTAATCATTCAAATTATGTCATTTTTATTTAATTTAAATAAAACTCTTAATGGTGAAACTTTTAATTATGTAATTATCTATATATATTTCTTTTGTTTAAACTTTATATTTTAAATGTATTATTTTATTACATTCCTTTCAATAATTAATTTAAATTTAAACATAAAATTTATTAAATAATTTAAATTTAAGCTTCAAATTTATTACTATGTGGATTATCAATCCACTATAATTGTAATTTTAAAATAACCTTAATTTTAAAATTACAATTTTGTGTTTTATTTATATTTTTGTTGTAATAATCATTAGTATAATTTATCAAATTGTTGCAACCTATAGATTAATTTAATATTTTAATTATTAGAATTCTCTAAGAAATTTAATAATTTAATTTATCACTTTAATTAAATCAATATTGTAAAAATGAGCTACGAAGCCCACGGTGATGCCTGAACGAAGATGGACAACGACCAAACAAAACAACGATAAATGAATAATTAAATTTAACGACATGAACAAAACGATACCAAACAAGACATGTACTGACGGACGACGTTGTCAAACAATGACGAGGTGACGAACACGAGCGGGGATGCTTTCTTGTCAAATCCATTTTCAACTTCATACCCATTGGGAATTTATGAGGCTCGCCCTGTCCTGCCAATGCAGGTGGAATCAAGGCTTGGGTACCTGCAATCTTGCATAAGAAACAATTGTCGAAACAACATATACATCCAATGCCATACACATCGTGAGAGAGAATTATAGTGTGGCAGGGCACTCACGGATAAGTGATGCAACACCATCTCTCTCACCCAAATCTCAACAATAACACATCATCATAAATATCATGAAGCAAACATAAAACCATTTACATAACCACACAATGTCGCATAGTCAAATAAAGGCGAACAACATGCAACATTATATCATCAACATAATGAAACAATATTACGAGCATCCAAAAAGAACACACAAGTCAAATAGGTGAAACAGTCACCATCATAATCACGAGAATGCATCAAAACATAATAGTATCCACACAGTATCATAAGAGAACAATATCAGGAGAGGCACTACATCAATTACACACAAAGTATCATAAGAGAACAGTAACACGAGAGGCACTACAAAACCTATACCCTAAATCCTCTACCCTCTACCCTAAACCCTCAACCCTAAACCCTTTACCCTAAACCCTTAAACCTTCTACCCTCAACCCAATACCCTCTACCCTCAACCCTAATCCCTCAACCCCTATCCCTTTCTCTCTATCTATACATCTCACCTCTCTCTCTCTCCTACCCTCTCTAATTGTCTCTATCTACCCTCTCCCTCTTTCTATGTACCTCTAGCTCAATCAATCCCTACCACTCTCTCTCACTCCCTATATCTATCTCTCTCTATCTCCCTCCCACTGCCTCTCCATCACTCCCTCTCTCTCCCTATCTCTTAGGTCTCTCCCTTCGAACCCCTCTCTCTCTCAGGTCTCTCCCTTTGGCACCCTACCTAGGTAACTCTCTCTCTCTCTCTCCCCCCTCTCTCTATCTATCCTTTCCACCCTACCTAGATAAGTCCCTCTCACCCCACCCCTCCTCTCTCCATCTCTCTTAGGTCACTCCCTCCCACACCCTCTCCCTCTCTCGGGTCTCTCACTCTCACAATCCCTCTCTCTCACTCCCTCTCTCTCCCACTCTATCTCTCTCGCACTCCCTCTCACTACCTATCTATCAAGTCTTTCCCTCTCACCCCCCCTCACACTCTCAAGTTTCTCCCTCTGGCACCCTACCTACATAACTCTCTTCTCTCTCCTCTCTCCCTCTCTCTCTCTCCCCCCTCTCTCTCTCCCTCTATCCCTCCCACCCTACGTAGATAAGTACCTCTCACTCCAACCCCTTCTCTCCCACTCCCTCTCTCAAGACTCTCTCACTACCTCTCTCTCTCTCTCAAGTCTCTCCCGCCCTCTCTCCCTCCCACCCTACCTAGACAACTCTCTCTCTTAAAATTTTCCCTCCCTCTAAAGACATACATAAATATATACATACAAGCATAATACATATGTACATATAATTCTACATATATACAAGCATACATGTACATATGTACATACAATATTACATACATACATACATATAGGCATACATACATACATGCATTGATACATACATACATACAAGCATGCATACATACATACATACATAGATGACATACAAGCATACATGTACATACAAACATACAAATATATAAACATACATTCAATAGAGTAGCATTTAACATAAAGCAAGACATAATGCGAGCACGTTATAACACGCTCGTGTTATGTCTTGCTAGAAATGTCCCACACAAACGCAAAAACCATGTCAAAACTAAGATATAACGTGAGTGTGTTATAACATGCTCGCGTTATATCTTGCTTTGGGAATCCCCAAGCCTTAGGCTTGGTATTTTCCTTGGAATACCAACCCAAAGGCTTGGAGGGCCTTCCCAACAACTAGAGACATGTTTTTGTAAATTCTACAATATTTCACATAATCGGGTTTGTGCTCACCGTTAGGATTGCACCTATTTCAATGTCAAACAAATTGAATACTTAGGTAATGTTAGCTCTCTCTTAACTATCCAACAATGTATTTTTTTCACTTTTTGACAATGTTAAGCCTTTGATCTATAATTTCATTTGTTTGTGTGTGTCTTTTTTGGCAAAAAGTAGTGTTTGGTGTTTTTTTTGTTATAAATTAACTGTTCATCAAAATTTCATATAAATTACATTTTTAGAAACTAGACTCCATTATACAAATATTAAAAAAAAAATCCAATTAGTTTCCAAAATTTGTTGGGGTAGCATGACAACAAAAAAAAAATTCAGGAAGTTTCCACTTTGAAAATTAGTAAAAAATCAAATATTCATTAAAAAATTATTAGAAAAAATGTGTCAACTACATACTGTTAGCTAATTTCTCACAGAAGCGATTTTAAAAATACTTAAAAAAATTTCACCGTGCTACATTCCCACAAAAGTTGTTATGTTATGTTTTTTTGACAAAAAAACACCAATTTTTGTGGGTCCCTCTTTTGAACCCCTTAATCTCAACCATTTTCAAAATAAATTAGTAGTTTAGAAAGTAGACTCGGAGCACTATGATCCTTGTTCTTTTTGCATTTCAAAATTTTGAGTGTAACTATCCTCAATTTCACATCCAAGGTCAGTATTTCCTAATTTCAGAAAAAAAGTGGCCACTTAAGGCCCCTTTTTGGGCCCCCATCTTTTTGCACTTACCGAATGAGTCACTTTTGTATTATGCGAGTGGAGCTTGTGAACCTTAAGAATTTTGAGAGACTTTCTTATTACCACGCCAAGGTCTATAACATGTAAATAATTATAATAAAGAGCATGATAAAAATTAGGCACATACTTTTTAAAATAGTATATACATGAAAAACTTTATTTAATCAAGCAAGAGTGGGTGATAAATGACGAGACCAAATATTAGCTAGTTTTTTGTTGTTTAGTTCATGCTTTCAGACACTTCTAGATACTCATTTCATATACATTCCTAAACATTATGGGTCTGTGCAAGATCATGGGGGTCCAAAAAGTGGCGATGTGAAAAAAAGCGTTTTCAACACATCCAAAAATGCGAAATTCATGCCTTTGACTTTTTGTGGGCCCAAGTACAATATCCGTTTTGGTTTGGTAATACCGAACCAAAACAGATATCCGTTCTTTGTGTTGTAATTAAAAAAAACCTGAGAGGTCATATTATATAATATTATATATGTATTATTATATATTATAATATAATACATATATTATATTATAATATAATACATATATTATATTATAATATAATATATTATAATATTATAATATAATATTATATAATATAATATATTTTTATATATTATATATAATAATATGTGTTATATTATTTATAATATATGTATTATATTAAAATTAATATAATATATATTATAGTATATTATATATATTATATTAAATATTTAAAAAAAGTAGGCGCAGTTAAATATGGTCAAGTCTCAGACCCCGACCATTTTATTAAAAAGTCTATAAATAAAAAATGGATATCCATTATAAACGGATATTCGTTCTTTATGTTATAACTAAAAAAAACCTCGAGAGATCATATTATATAATATTATATTATATTATATTATACAGAAATTATATATATTATAATATAATATATATATTTTAATATAATATATATTATAATATATATTATATTATAATAATATAATAAATGTTATATTATATATAAATATATTATATATATTATATTATAATATATATTATATTATATATAATAATGTAATATATATTATATATTATATAATATAATATAATATATATTATATATTATCTTATAATATAATATATATTTATATATATTATACTACTAATATAATATATATTATATATTATACTATATAATATATATTATATTATATTATATTATATTATATATTATACTATAATATAATATAATATATATTATATAATGCTTTATAATATAATATAATATAATATAATATAATATATATTATATATTATACTATAATATAATATAATATAATATAATATATATATTATATATTATACTATAATATAATATAATATATATTATATTATATTATATATTATACTATAATATAATATAATATAATATATATTATATTATATTATATATTATATATAATATATATTATATTATAGTAAATAAAAGATTTCAAAAAACCACATGCAATTAAATATGGTTGGATCTATAGAACAAATATTTGTTCTTTTTGTTATAATTAAAAGAAACTAGAGATAATATTATATAATATAATATAATATTACTTATTGATATTATACAATATATAATATATTATATTATAAAATAATATAATATATATTATAAATAATATAATATATATTATAATAATATATATATAAATAATATAATATATATTATATATATAATAATATTTATTATATTATTTATAATATAATATATATTATATATAATAATATATATAAATAATATAATATATATTATATATAATAATATGTATTATATTATTTATAATATAATATATATTATATGAAATAATAGATATTTCAAAAAAATCACCATGGTCGGGTCCCAGACCATTTATTTAAAAAGGTTGTAAATCAGGAAATGGATATTCGTTATAAAAGGATATCTATTTCCTCTGTTATAAACAGACCAAAAAAAACCCGAGAGATATATTTCTACAGTGTGTGTGCGTGGGTTTTTAAACTGCGACTCGGATATTCGTTTAGGAGAGGCCAAATTATTAAAAAAATCATCAAATTTGTAAGGTATGTTAGATTTTTTCAATTTTTATTCAATTTATATTCATTTTGCTTTTCTTTTTTTAATTTTAGTCAAAAATAGGGTATATTTGATAGATTTTTTATTAGATTAAAACCATTGTTAATTTTAATTTTTTTATCAATTAACAAGTTAAAAATGGATCAAAATGAAATTCCTAACCCCACACAAAATGAAAACCCTAATCCTGTAGAAACTGAATACCCTCC
Organism: Sequoia sempervirens; assembly: GCA_007258455.2. Classification (NCBI taxonomy): domain Eukaryota; kingdom Viridiplantae; phylum Streptophyta; class Pinopsida; order Cupressales; family Cupressaceae; genus Sequoia; species Sequoia sempervirens. Next base: position 4,624 of record VDFB02281074.1, on the reverse strand, counting down.
AAATCCTCCACCGCAACCATTGTTTCTGAATGAAAATGTGCCAACAATACACAAGTCTATTCATAAAAATTTAGATCAATTAAGAAAAGTATGTCAAATCTATGAGACACTCAATGAACTATCAAATATGAAAATCACTTTGGAAACAATCATTGTAAATGTTCAAACTTTGGCAACTCAACATAATAGATTTGCACAGTGGTGAGAGCAACAAAGAAAATTTTATGCTGATGGGTTATCATATGATGAGGTGAAGGCTATTGATATTGGAAAAATCCAATTAGCCCAATTATTCATAGATCAGAGAACTGGGCAGCCTGTTAATGTGTGAAAACCAAAATTTTCAATTAAATGGTGTACCCATAAAGGAATATTACATAATTTTTTGAGACGTTGGTGGATGGTTTTCGATAAACTGCCTAACAACAATCTTGATGTCCCTCAATATTTTCTCCAAAAATTATAAGCTAAGTTTGTGCTAGGGAAACATGTCAATTACTTTGACATGCGATATTTCCAAGGTGTTGGTAGAGGGATGCCATAGGATAGACCTAGGGCACGCCAAGTCACCCCAGTTTGTCATCCTCCACCTATTACTACTTTGACTCCACTACCTTACTCTGAGATTGTTGTAGATGCAGGGACTTTGAGCATTTATGCATTACATTTGTTGAGTGATCATTTGGTGAGGCAAAGCCATCATGTTGCACAACCATTTGATGGTGCATCCCATCACAGTGGTGTTGCACCTAATACATCCCAGCATGATGGTGGTGCACCTCGTGCAACAGCTCCCACTGGTACACAACCATTAGCTCCCACTAGTACATTGTCCTCTTTGGGACATATTTGTGTGCCTCATTGTTGCATGATGTGCAATAATTTATGTTTCGGTACTCTCTGATGGTCCACTGAGGCTCCCATAGACACATCCGACTTTGAGGTTCATGATATGCAGGATGTAGGAGTTGATAGAGCATAAAGTGGAGCATTTGTAGGAGAGACATCGACTGCCAGGGATGGGAGGATCGATAAGTATTAAAGCAATTTCATATTGTGTTTTATGTAAATTCTTTCATATTTTATGAAGGATATTTGTTAATATATGTTTATGTGTTGGAATCTTTAATAGTTGTTGACAAAGGAGCAGTTGTCGAAAGTGTAGCATGCTATGAATACTGCCATTTCATTTTCCTTAGACAATCAGTACACGGTAAATAATTTAAATTGTTATTTTAGATGTTAATCTTTGAAATCTATTATGTTTAAATACATGTACTACATATATATTTTTTTTAAAGGGTAAAAAATTTATTAAAAATCAAAAGAACACTATACAACAATAATCAAGGGCCTTAGCCCCAGGAACCAACAAAACCAGTTCAGCAGAAACATCATCAACTATCAACATGTAGCCTCCTATCCTCCTCAAGGAACCGATCCAAATCCTGACGTAACTCAGGGGAAACCTGCATCCAGTCCTCAATCTTCCAGCCACCGTCATGATCAGAAGCCCATTTGGCCAAGCAGTCAGCAACCCGATTCCACTCCCTCAGGATATGAACAAAGGAGACCGCCGCCATCCTAGAGCTAACTTGAAGAATCTATTGAACCACCAAAGCCAACTTCCAGTTAATACCAGACATTTTTCCCTCATTCAAAAGAGAAATCAAGACCTGTGAATCAACTTCACAAATAACCTTTTTCCAACCCAAAGCAAAGGCATGCTCCACAGCATAAAGAATCGCCAAACCCTCCATGAGATTAACAGTCTTCACTACCTCATGGATAGAGAAAAGAAATATCACTGAACCCGCTGAGTCCCTGGCAACTCCACCAATCCCAGTAGGACCAAGATTACCTCTAGAAGATCCATCCGTATTGATCTTCAAAATGCCATCTGGAGGAGGTAACCACCTACCCGCCTGCTGGACACTCTTCTTCCCATGCCAACAGCTCCTAGAACCAGCAGAAGAAGAATGTATCTCCTGAAGTCCCAATCTATCCACCAAATCAACTTCCTCTTTCCCCAAGGGAAAAACCACATCACTTTTAGCCACCATCGACTCCTGAATCATTCCTAACATACGCATCCACACTTGCTAACCCACCATTTTCATACCACGAAATATCCTGCGATTATGCTCCAACCCGATCTACCAAAGAAGAAAGGTAGGTCCAACATACCAAACATCCTGCAAAAAGGGAGCCACAGAGGGGGGTCTACCCATACTATCCCAAAATTCCACCAAAGAGGAAGCATGAACACAAGGTTGCTTCCAAACCTCCCACCACATATGCCAAAGTTATATAACAAAGGGACACTGAAAGAATAAGTGTGAAGCGTCCTCCTACTCGTTCCCACACAAAACATAAAAAGAAGGCCCCTAGAATCCACGTTTACAAATGTTATCCCAGGTCAAGCACCTATTCCACGCCAGAGTCCAAACAAAGTAATTGCACTTTGGCCAAGAGAGCTTATTCCATACCCTCTTCCACCAATGCACCTCCACCCCAGCCACTTTTTGAGCCAATAACACCTGATAGCCAAAAGCTAAAGAGTAAATCCCCTTAGGATTATGGGTCCAGGCAAGAATATCCTCTTCCAAAAGAGAACAACAATGTCTACTACAAAGAATTGTGTGAAGTTTAGCACTTCCTTCCTCCATTCCCACAACCGGCCACTCTGCGGGATCCTTCCAACCAGCCACCTCCAACTGCCCAGAAGAAGAGAAAGACTTGAAGTCACTCACCCTAGACCAACCAGCCACAAGAAATCTCTGGCATAAAGGAAATAGGTTAGGGAACTGAGAGATAAGAGGAGGGAATCCATCCCAAGAATCCGACCAAAAAAGAGCTTTAGAACCTCGTCTGCAAATCCAAAATAAACCTTCCTTGATGAGCTTCGCACCCTTTTGAAGAGTATTCCAAATCACCAACCCTTTCCCCACAAGAGGTTACATAGGGAGATCGTGCCGTGGAATTCCTGAAAAATACTTACGAGAAACAATCCTGGCCCACAACTGATCTTTCTCCACACACCATCTCCAGAACAACTTAGCAGCCACAACCACACTGGATAAAGTAGATTGTCGAAGACCAAGACCACCATAATGCTTTGGGCTACACACAACTTCCCACCTAACCAGGTTCCATTTGGAAGTTGAAAAACATTGAGCCCATAAAAAATGCCTTTCTAAAGCATCCAACTCTTTAAGAAACCCTGTCAGAGCCACCTGAAGCATGCATCTGTAGGTAGGAAGAGCCTGCACAATAGATTTAAGAAGTTGAACCCGCCCAACAAAAAATAACCATCTATGGGTCCAATGATTAACTTTCACCCGAAACTTATCAATAATATTCTGCCAAGAACCTTTGGTAAGATGACCAACATAGATTGGAATACCCAGATAGGTAAAAGGAAGAGCCCCTATCTGAAACCTTAAAAGATTAGCAATTCTTCTCTGGATGGGGACCGACATATTGAAGAATAAGATGGAGGATTTATCCTCATTAATCAATTGCTTTGAAGCCACAAGGTAAGCGTCCAACAACTGCCTCAAATTAGTAGCTTCCCTAACCATAGCCATCCCCATCAAAGCAGTATCATCAACAAACTGTAAATGAGACTGTGGAGGAAAATCTCCACCCCAACGCTGCCCCTGAATGATGCCTAACCCAACATTTCTTTTCAACAAACGTCCAAGACCTTCAACAAAGAGTAGGAAAAGGTACGGAGATAGAGGATCCCCTTGGCGTAAACCCCTAGAAGCCCCAAAAAGTTCAGAGTGATCTCCATTTATCAGAACTGAGAAAGACACTGACGTCACAAAACTCATGACCCACTGGATCCACTCCTCACAAAACCCAAAAGCAACAAGGATCTTTCGCAGGAAAGACCACCTAACCCTATCATAAGCCTTAGCCATATCCAACTTAATGAACATTGCCTTCTCCTTGGAAATCAAGAATTTTTTGACCTGCTACAAATCCACTATGTTCCTTTGAAATCAACATTATAAGCCACTTCTTCAACCTTTCTGCCAATAACTTTGATATAATTTTATAAGCCACATTGCAAAGGGAGATAGGCTGAAAATGAGTTAACCTATCCACCACTTCACACTTGGGAATGAGGGCAAGGAAGGTGGAATTTAGAGCCCTCAACATCTGATTATTTCTCTGAGACTCCTGGACAACTGCTAGAAGATCCACCTTTATGATATCCCATAATTCTTGAAAAAAATCAACTGGGAAACCATCAGGGCTAGGAGCCTTTCCTTTTTTCATCTGAAACACAATCTCCTCTAGCTCCTCTAAAGAGATCTCTCTCATCAGATACTCATTCGCCTCCCTAGAAACCAACTGAGGAATACAAGAAAGAACATGTGCTTCCTCGACAGAGCCCCCTTGTGAATCCTCCCTAAATAGAGTAGCAAAATACTGTGATGCCTCTATAGAGATTTCTTGATACGAGGCTAGACGTTCGCCCCTATCATTCACCAGAACAGGGATGGAATTACCATGCCTCCTGTCCTTTACAATGTTAAAGAAAAAGGCAGTGTTCTTCTCTCCCTCTTGCAGCCATTCAACTCAGGACTTTTGTTTCCAATAGATCTCTTTC
>VDFB02281073.1:0-20999 GCA_007258455.2 Sequoia sempervirens | reverse complement strand
CATACATACATGCATTGATACATACATACATACAAGCATGCATACATACATACATACATAGATGACATACAAGCATACATGTACATACAAACATACAAATATATAAACATACATTCAATAGAGTAGCATTTAACATAAAGCAAGACATAATGCGAGCACGTTATAACACGCTTGTGTTATGTCTTGCTAGAAATGTCCCACACAAACGCAAAAACCATGTCAAAACTAAGATATAACGTGAGTGTGTTATAACATGCTCACGTTATATCTTGCTTTGGGAATCCCCAAGCCTTAGGCTTGGTATTTTCCTTGGAATACCAACCCAAAGGCTTGGAGGGCCTTCCCAACAACTAGAGACATGTTTTTGTAAATTCTACAATATTTCACATAATCGGGTTTGTGCTCACCGTTAGGATTGCACCTATTTCAATGTCAAACAAATTGAATACTTAGGTAATGTTAGCTCTCTCTTAACTATCCAACAATGTATTTTTTTCACTTTTTGACAATGTTAAGCCTTTGATCTATAATTTCTTTTGTTTGTGTGTGTCTTTTTTGGCAAAAAGTAGTGTTTGGTGTTTTTTTTGTTATAAATTAACTGTTCATCAAAATTTCATATAAATTACATTTTTAGAAACTAGACTCCATTATACAAATATTAAAAAAAAAATCCAATTAGTTTCCAAAATTTGTTGGGGTAGCATGACAACAAAAAAAAAATTCAGGAAGTTTCCACTTTGAAAATTAGTAAAAAATCAAATATTCATTAAAAAATTATTAGAAAAAATGTGTCAACTACATACTGTTAGCTAATTTCTCACAGAAGCGATTTTAAAAATACTTAAAAAAATTTCACCGTGCTACATTCCCACAAAAGTTGTTATGTTATGTTTTTTTGACAAAAAAACACCAATTTTTGTGGGTCCCTCTTTTGAACCCCTTAATCTCAACCATTTTCAAAATAAATTAGTAGTTTAGAAAGTAGACTCGGAGCACTATGATCCTTGTTCTTTTTGCATTTCAAAATTTTGAGTGTAACTATCCTCAATTTCACATCCAAGGTCAGTATTTCCTAATTTCAGAAGAAAAAAAAGTGGCCACTTAAGGCCCCTTTTTGGGCCCCCATCTTTTTGCACTTACCGAATGAGTCACTTTTGTATTATGCGAGTGGAGCTTGTGAACCTTAAGAATTTTGAGAGACTTTCTTATTACCACGCCAAGGTCTATAACATGTAAATAATTATAATAAAGAGCATGATAAAAATTAGGCACATACTTTTTAAAATAGTATATACATGAAAAACTTTATTTAATCAAGCAAGAGTGGGTGATAAATGACGAGACCAAATATTAGCTAGTTTTTTGTTGTTTAGTTCATGCTTTCAGACACTTCTAGATACTCATTTCATATACATTCCTAAACATTATGGGTCTGTGCAAGATCATGGGGGTCCAAAAAGTGGCGATGTGAAAAAAAGCGTTTTCAACACATCCAAAAATGCGAAATTCATGCCTTTGACTTTTTGTGGGCCCAAGTACAATATCCGTTTTGGTTTGGTAATACCGAACCAAAACAGATATCCGTTCTTTGTGTTGTAATTAAAAAAAACCTGAGAGGTCATATTATATAATATTATATATGTATTATTATATATTATAATATAATACATATATTATATTATAATATAATACATATATTATATTATAATATAATATATTATAATATTATAATATAATATTATATAATATAATATATTTTTATATATTATATATAATAATATGTGTTATATTATTTATAATATATGTATTATATTAAAATTAATATAATATATATTATAGTATATTATATATATTATATTAAATATTTAAAAAAAGTAGGCGCAGTTAAATATGGTCAAGTCTCAGACCCCGACCATTTTATTAAAAAGTCTATAAATAAAAAATGGATATCCATTATGTCGATATTCGCTTCTTTATGTTATAACTAAAAAACCTTTGAGAGACATCATATTATATAATATTATATTATATTATATTATACATAAATTATATATATTATAAATATAATATATATGGCTATAATATAATATATTTATTATACAATATATATATTATAATATAATAAATACATATTATATATAATAATTATATATATTATAATATAATATATATTATATTATATATATAATAATGTAATATATATTATATATTATATATATTATAATATACATATATTATACTATACAGATATATATTATATTATAATATAATATAATATATATTATAAGTTATAATATAATATAATATATATTATATTATATATATATTATATATTATACTATAATATAATATAATATATATTATATATTATACTATAATATAATATAATATAATATAATATAATATATATATATATTATAATGGTAATATATATATATAATATATTGCATATATATTATACTATATTATAATATAATATATATATTATATTACATTATACTATAATATAATATAATATAATATATATTATATTATATTATATATTATACTATAATATATATTATATTATATTAAATATAAAAGATTTCAAAAAAACCACATGCAATTAAATATGGTTGGATCTATAGAACAAATATTTGTTCTTTTTGTTATAATTAAAAAGAAACTAGAGATAATATTATATAATATAATATAATATTATATTGATATTATTCTAATATATATAATATATTATATTATAAATAATATAATATATATTATAAATAATATAATATATATTATATTAATATATATAAATAATATAATATATATTATATATATAATAATATTTATTATATTATTTTATAATATAAATATATATTATATATAATAATATGTATTATTATATATAAATAATATAATATATATTATATATAATAATATGTATTATATTATTTATAATATAATATATATTATATGAAATAATAGATATTTCAAAAAAATCACCATGGTCGGGTCCCAGACCATTTATTTAAAAAGGTTGTAAATCAGGAAATGGATATTCGTTATAAAAGGATATCTATTTCCTCTGTTATAAACAGACCAAAAAAAACCCGAGAGATATATTTCTACAGTGTGTGTGCGTGGGTTTTTAAACTGCGACTCGGATATTCGTTTAGGAGAGGCCAAATTATTAAAAAAATCATCAAATTTGTAAGGTATGTTAGATTTTTTCAATTTTTATTCAATTTATATTCATTTTGCTTTTCTTTTTTTAATTTTAGTCAAAAATAGGGTATATTTGATAGATTTTTTATTAGATTAAAACCATTGTTAATTTTAATTTTTTTATCAATTAACAAGTTAAAAATGGATCAAAATGAAATTCCTAACCCCACACAAAATGAAAACCCTAATCCTGTAGAAACTGAATACCCTCCAAATCCTCCACCGCAACCATTGTTTCTGAATGAAAATGTGCCAACAATACACAAGTCTATTCATAAAAATTTAGATCAATTAAGAAAAGTATGTCAAATCTATGAGACACTCAATGAACTATCAAATATGAAAATCACTTTGGAAACAATCATTGTAAATGTTCAAACTTTGGCAACTCAACATAATAGATTTGCACAGTGGTGAGAGCAACAAAGAAAATTTTATGCTGATGGGTTATCATATGATGAGGTGAAGGCTATTGATATTGGAAAAATCCAATTAGCCCAATTATTCATAGATCAGAGAACTGGGCAGCCTGTTAATGTGTGAAAACCAAAATTTTCAATTAAATGGTGTACCCATAAAGGAATATTACATAATTTTTTGAGACGTTGGTGGATGGTTTTCGATAAACTGCCTAACAACAATCTTGATGTCCCTCAATATTTTCTCCAAAAATTATAAGCTAAGTTTGTGCTAGGGAAACATGTCAATTACTTTGACATGCGATATTTCCAAGGTGTTGGTAGAGGGATGCCATAGGATAGACCTAGGGCACGCCAAGTCACCCCAGTTTGTCATCCTCCACCTATTACTACTTTGACTCCACTACCTTACTCTGAGATTGTTGTAGATGCAGGGACTTTGAGCATTTATGCATTACATTTGTTGAGTGATCATTTGGTGAGGCAAAGCCATCATGTTGCACAACCATTTGATGGTGCATCCCATCACAGTGGTGTTGCACCTAATACATCCCAGCATGATGGTGGTGCACCTCGTGCAACAGCTCCCACTGGTACACAACCATTAGCTCCCACTAGTACATTGTCCTCTTTGGGACATATTTGTGTGCCTCATTGTTGCATGATGTGCAATAATTTATGTTTCGGTACTCTCTGATGGTCCACTGAGGCTCCCATAGACACATCCGACTTTGAGGTTCATGATATGCAGGATGTAGGAGTTGATAGAGCATAAAGTGGAGCATTTGTAGGAGAGACATCGACTGCCAGGGATGATATGGGAGGATCGGTAAGTATTAAAGCAATTTCATATTGTGTTTTATGTAAATTCTTTCATATTTTATGAAGGATATTTGTTAATATATGTTTATGTGTTGGAATCTTTAATAGTTGTTGACAAAGGAGCAGTTGTCGAAAGTGCAGCATGCTATGAATACTGCCATTTCATTTTCCTTAGACAATCAGTACACGGTAAATAATTTAAATTGTTATTTTAGATGTTAATCTTTGAAATCTATTATGTTTAAATACATGTACTACATATATATTTTTTTTAAAGGGTAAAAAATTTATTAAAAATCAAAAGAACACTATACAACAATAATCAAGGGCCTTAGCCCCAGGAACCAACAAAACCAGTTCAGCAGAAACATCATCAACTATCAACATGTAGCCTCCTATCCTCCTCAAGGAACCGATCCAAATCCTGACGTAACTCAGGGGAAACCTGCATCCAGTCCTCAATCTTCCAGCCACCGTCATGATCAGAAGCCCATTTGGCTAAGCAGTCAGCAACCCGATTCCACTCCCTCAGGATATGAACAAAGGAGACCGCCGCCATCCTAGAGCTAACTTGAAGAATCTATTGAACCACCAAAGCCAACTTCCAGTTAATACCAGACATTTTTCCCTCATTCAAAAGAGAAATCAAGACCTGTGAATCAACTTCACAAATAACCTTTTTCCAACCCAAAGCAAAGGCATGCTCCACAGCATAAAGAATCGCCAAACCCTCCATGAGATTAACAGTCTTCACTACCTCATGGATAGAGAAAAGAAATATCACTGAACCCGCTGAGTCCCTGGCAACTCCACCAATCCCAGTAGGACCAAGATTACCTCTAGAAGATCCATCCGTATTGATCTTCAAAATGCCATCTGGAGGAGGTAACCACCTACCCGCCTGCTGGACACTCTTCTTCCCATGCCAACAGCTCCTAGAACCAGCAGAAGAAGAATGTATCTCCTGAAGTCCCAATCTATCCACCAAATCAACTTCCTCTTTCCCCAAGGGAAAAACCACATCACTTTTAGCCACCATCGACTCCTGAATCATTCCTAACATACGCATCCACACTTGCTAACCCACCATTTTCATACCACGAAATATCCTGCGATTATGCTCCAACCCGATCTACCAAAGAAGAAAGGTAGGTCCAACATACCAAACATCCTGCAAAAAGGGAGCCACAGAGGGGGGTCTACCCATACTATCCCAAAATTCCACCAAAGAGGAAGCATGAACACAAGGTTGCTTCCAAACCTCCCACCACATATGCCAAAGTTATATAACAAAGGGACACTGAAAGAATAAGTGTGAAGCGTCCTCCTACTCGTTCCCACACAAAACATAAAAAGAAGGCCCCTAGAATCCACGTTTACAAATGTTATCCCAGGTCAAGCACCTATTCCACGCCAGAGTCCAAACAAAGTAATTGCACTTTGGCCAAGAGAGCTTATTCCATACCCTCTTCCACCAATGCACCTCCACCCCAGCCACTTTTTGAGCCAATAACACCTGATAGCCAAAAGCTAAAGAGTAAATCCCCTTAGGATTATGGGTCCAGGCAAGAATATCCTCTTCCAAAAGAGAACAACAATGTCTACTACAAAGAATTGTGTGAAGTTTAGCACTTCCTTCCTCCATTCCCACAACCGGCCACTCTGCGGGATCCTTCCAACCAGCCACCTCCAACTGCCCAGAAGAAGAGAAAGACTTGAAGTCACTCACCCTAGACCAACCAGCCACAAGAAATCTCTGGCATAAAGGAAATAGGTTAGGGAACTGAGAGATAAGAGGAGGGAATCCATCCCAAGAATCCGACCAAAAAAGAGCTTTAGAACCTCGTCTGCAAATCCAAAATAAACCTTCCTTGATGAGCTTCGCACCCTTTTGAAGAGTATTCCAAATCACCAACCCTTTCCCCACAAGAGGTTACATAGGGAGATCGTGCCGTGGAATTCCTGAAAAATACTTACGAGAAACAATCCTGGCCCACAACTGATCTTTCTCCACACACCATCTCCAGAACAACTTAGCAGCCACAACCACACTGGATAAAGTAGATTGTCGAAGACCAAGACCACCATAATGCTTTGGGCTACACACAACTTCCCACCTAACCAGGTTCCATTTGGAAGTTGAAAAACATTGAGCCCATAAAAAATGCCTTTCTAAAGCATCCAACTCTTTAAGAAACCCTGTCAGAGCCACCTGAAGCATGCATCTGTAGGTAGGAAGAGCCTGCACAATAGATTTAAGAAGTTGAACCCGCCCAACAAAAAATAACCATCTATGGGTCCAATGATTAACTTTCACCCGAAACTTATCAATAATATTCTGCCAAGAACCTTTGGTAAGATGACCAACATAGATTGGAATACCCAGATAGGTAAAAGGAAGAGCCCCTATCTGAAACCTTAAAAGATTAGCAATTCTTCTCTGGATGGGGACCGACATATTGAAGAATAAGATGGAGGATTTATCCTCATTAATCAATTGCTTTGAAGCCACAAGGTAAGCGTCCAACAACTGCCTCAAATTAGTAGCTTCCCTAACCATAGCCATCCCCATCAAAGCAGTATCATCAACAAACTGTAAATGAGACTGTGGAGGAAAATCTCCACCCCAACGCTGCCCCTGAATGATGCCTAACCCAACATTTCTTTTCAACAAACGTCCAAGACCTTCAACAAAGAGTAGGAAAAGGTACGGAGATAGAGGATCCCCTTGGCGTAAACCCCTAGAAGCCCCAAAAAGTTCAGAGTGATCTCCATTTATCAGAACTGAGAAAGACACTGACGTCACAAAACTCATGACCCACTGGATCCACTCCTCACAAAACCCAAAAGCAACAAGGATCTTTCGCAGGAAAGACCACCTAACCCTATCATAAGCCTTAGCCATATCCAACTTAATGAACATTGCCTTCTCCTTGGAAATCAAGAATTTTTTGACCTGCTACAAATCCACTATGTTCCTTTGAAATCAACATTATAAGCCACTTCTTCAACCTTTCTGCCAATAACTTTGATATAATTTTATAAGCCACATTGCAAAGGGAGATAGGCTGAAAATGAGTTAACCTATCCACCACTTCACACTTGGGAATGAGGGCAAGGAAGGTGGAATTTAGAGCCCTCAACATCTGATTATTTCTCTGAGACTCCTGGACAACTGCTAGAAGATCCACCTTTATGATATCCCATAATTCTTGAAAAAAATCAACTGGGAAACCATCAGGGCTAGGAGCCTTTCCTTTTTTCATCTGAAACACAATCTCCTCTAGCTCCTCTAAAGAGATCTCTCTCATCAGATACTCATTCGCCTCCCTAGAAACCAACTGAGGAATACAAGAAAGAACATGTGCTTCCTCGACAGAGCCCCCTTGTGAATCCTCCCTAAATAGAGTAGCAAAATACTGTGATGCCTCTATAGAGATTTCTTGATACGAGGCTAGACGTTCGCCCCTATCATTCACCAGAACAGGGATGGAATTACCATGCCTCCTGTCCTTTACAATGTTAAAGAAAAAGGCAGTGTTCTTCTCTCCCTCTTGCAGCCATTCAACTCAGGACTTTTGTTTCCAATAGATCTCTTTCCTCAATTCCCATTCCTCAACCACTTTCAAATCCCTGGCCTCCTCCTTTAGAAGCTCCTCAAAAACCCCATTTTCGTGAATCAGCTGCGTAATATTATTCAACTCGTCTTGAGCAACACCCTTATCATGAAAGATACTACCAAAACAACACCAATTCCACCTTTTGAGATGATATTTGACAAACTGGAGAAGCTTGGAAAAAATGTACATTTCCATACCAAAAGCAGGTCTACCAATTCTCCACCAAACAACCATCTGATCAAAAAGAGTAGAATCCCTTAACCACATAAGTTGAAACTTGAAGGAAGGAGAACGAGGCATCCGAGCAGAAGTAATACTAAGCTTGATAGGCCAATGGTCAGAACCCCCCCAATCCAGAATTTCAAAGGCAGTAGACCACAAGTCTCCAATCCAAAAGTAGGAGACCAAGAATCGATCAAGTCTCTCAGCAACACAGTTCTCTCCAATCCTCCTACTATTCCAAGTAAAATGACCATTACTGGGCTGAACATCAAAAAAAATTAAATTTAAGATGCTATCCCTGAGAAGCAGCGTTGAAGGCTCTAGCCTAGCAAACCCACTCCTTTTCTCTTACAACTCCACGATAGCATTGAAGTCACCAGCCAAGATCCAAGGATGGAAAGGAGCCAAGCTATGAAAAAAATGAAGATGGGACCATAGAAGTTTTTTTCCCTGAAACTCAATAGGAGCATATACATTAGAAAGGAGGATATGCTCTCCAGTCTCAAAACAAGAGGCAACCAAGGAAATCGAAGATCTAGAAGTCATCCACCAAAGAGGGAAAATCTTCCAAGGATTCCATAAGCAAGCCACCCCCCCAGAAGCACAAAGAGCCCCAATACACTGACACTCACCAAATTTCCACAACTTAGGAACCATACTCAATATATTCTCAACAGATAATTTAGTCTTTGAGAAAACAAATATCTGGAGAATGACTTTTAACCAACTCACGAATAACTTTTTGTCGAGGGCTGCTATTCAAGCCCCTTACATTCCATGATAGGGCAATCATTTCTGGGGGCAAGAGAAAAGCGAATCCAGGGTCTTGATTGCCCCTGACTCAACCAAATTTTCCCCAATTGATTTAATCTTTTCCATATCCTTTTTCCTACCCACCTTGGGATTTTTCTCACTAGCCCCTTTCTTTGGTTCCTTTTGCTGAATACCCATGCGAGAAGAGGACAAAGAGCTCTTTCCAACTTCCACACCATCTTTTTGGGGCAAAGGAGATCCACCCCCCACCCCCCCTCTTCATAAATCTGATACTAGAGTCCTGCTCAGGCTGGACAATCAAATGTTGATCTGAATCCATCTTCCCAACACTAGCATCCTGCACAACTTGCAAAACCTCCAAAGGTTTCCCTTCTTGTCCTGTACCCAAAACTCCCTGGTCTAAATTCATCAATCCTGGATTCACCTCCTGCTGGCTGAGATCATCCAACACCTCGAACCTATTAAAAGTGTCTTCATCCTGTCTCTCCCTCAAGGTCTGCATCTGCCCCTAGTTCCTATTGCGAGCCTTGACAGGGACAAATCCATCATCACCAGTATCATCACCCTGAATAGGCTCCTTCCACTTATCAACCCTAGGCAGATTGCGAGAAGGTTGAGAAGGATGGGACGCCACAGTCTTAACCCTAGGGCACCTACACTGCAGGTGTCCATATTCATGACAAAGTCGACACCGAAAAGGTAGGGTTTCATAGTCTAACTATTGCATCCACGTATAAGGTCCTACACTCACTTCCACAGAGTCTGGAAATGGTTTGCTTAAATCAATTTCCACACAAATACGGGAAAAATTCATTACCTTTTTAAACTGTGTCTGCTATGAAGACCGAACAGGTTTACCAAGCATTGAAGCCACCAAATGCAACACATCATCCTGCCAACATTCAACTAGAAACTAAGGCAGCCTAACCAAAATCGAAACCCGACTCAAAATCTCCTCAGTTGGATTAAAGCTTGCATGCCACGGCTTAATGAATAATCCCACCTGGTTATAGAAATATGGCTCCCCTTCGAAGACCCTATTTAGATCCGCCAGGAAATCAAAAGAAACCATAAAATAATTGTTTGCCAGGAGCCTAATCTCCATCTCCCCCACTGGAAGCCAGGTCCTTTGAGCCCAAGATTCCAAAAATTGCAACGAGACACCTAATCCCATGAACTTGTAGTAAAAGGAATGCTTTGAATAATAGTCAATATCATCCACCAACATCTCCATCAGAATCACTAGTTTCGGCCTCTCTTTGCATCTTTCCAGACACCCATTAATTTTCGTAATCTGAGGCCCCCAAGACGACCCCACATCATTCATCTCCTGATCCAAAGAGAATAAATTATTATCAATGATTTTCACATTTAGCACTAAAGGCATCGAGCCAATCGCAGTACAGAAGTCCAACATGGGGCTGGCCCCAGCTGATATCCCGCACGACATTGTTTCGTAGATACCCAAGTCGGGCATGCAGCCCCCAGGTCGAATGAACAAAGAAAATCTTCAGCACAAGGATAGACTGGAAATCCCTGAACGCCTCCCATAGTAGCAACAAATGAATTCTTCGCAACAAGGGTTCCAATGCCCCCAAGCCCAAACGCTGACGAGGCAAGGCTTCGATGAAGGGAAGAGCGATATACACACCCACCCTACGCAGCCTACAAGAGATTATTTGACACAGAGAGGAGCATCCAATGCCCGCCACAGGAATAGACGCCCACAACCCACGAGAATCCACCAGTCCGCAACCACACACCAGCACCATGCCAGTCAAACTAGGGTAGAGATTGCAAAAAAAATGAAGCCCACAAGAGAAGAAAACAGTAAACAAAACTACAAAGTTTCCTCCCTAAATGCTTCCAAAACTGCCCTCAATCACAATAACAAGAAGAACAAGACAAACTAGGGCACTATTTCCCTAGCTAACACACGTAGCTCGAGGCTCATGTGATGCCATCTCCCTATCATCTATCTAACCACCCTAACCACAATAAAATGATAATATTTTTATCATTTAGGTATAAGTAGAGGACCCATGTTCCAATGTGATGCATATTTTTTTATAATTTTTTCCAAGTAACAATTAATTATGATTTTTTATTACAACTTTTAAAAATATAAAAACCTCAAGTGCCTAACCACCTTAACTTGGTCAAAACTTCATGAAATTCATTTTTGTTTAATCCTATAGTATACAAAGCATAGAATGTGATGCATGTTTCAAATTCAAAATATGATACCATTTGTTATAGATGCCACCCACTATCAATCAAGACTTTAGTCTTAATTCAAATAGAAAATGAATAATAATTATTTATTAAATTCAAAGTAAGGCATAATTTATATTGGTGGGAAGTTGAAAATCTCCTTTAAAAACCCTTTTCCTTTCATCAATTTTGGGTAAGAAAAAATTCATCAGCCACATACCATACAAATACCCACCCTATCGCCACTTTTTGGCCCATCATGATCCTGCACATACCCATAATTTGTGTATGAGAAATTGTCTAACCACTCAAAAATTGCATACAAGAATTTGAGTAATGGCTGTAATGTTGTTTATCAGATTAAAGCAGTATTAGTTTCAGCTATGTTCATCTTCAAATTAATTTTTAAAATGATTTTTGATCAATGAAATTGGAAAATTCATTTGAAAGGAAAGTAGACTGTAATTGTCAAAAATATTGAGTATCAAAGCCTCATAAAAATTCTAATAGCCTAGTTAGTTTTAAAGGTTTACCCAAATATAGATGTAAACATTGGTGTAAAAAATGTCAAGGAACTCAATTTGGTCAAGCTACCTACACAGTTATAGAGATTTTCAAAGATTCAATCATATCAAAGATGTTTCTGATTTTTACCTCTTCTTTTGAGAAAGAAAAATATCACCTTAAATTAATAAAGTATCTACAAAATTAGAAGATGGATCCACTAAGACTTAAACATCTGTGCAATTCATCTTCTAAGAGCATCAAAAAATTGTAATATTGTGAAGAACAATGCTCTTGGAAGCATAAACTGATGGATAGATAATTCTAGATGGGAAAAAATAGATGTCAGAAACACTAGGAGAACTAAAATGTATCTATGACCTAAGATGAAACTACATTGCTAGATATTTTTTACTTCCAAAGCCTTGAAAACTAGATATATGGAATCCAAAATAAGAAAGGACTCCAAACACGTAATCCAATATTAATAGAGGATTCCCAACAAAATAGTGGAGCATGAGTAAGAAAATAGTAGACATAGTTATCCACTTTTCTAGAAAATGTTTTTATTTAACAACTATGTATCTTAAAAAAATTCATGTGCTTGATATTACATGCCATTTACATATTCAACAAAGCCATCATTGAAAAATTTTATGGGGGAAAAGACTTGAGTCAATTTTGTGTTTTTGATAAACGAAGTCAAGCTATGCATACAAATTCAGTAACTCCTACCACATTGACAGTCAAGTTGTGAATACAAGACTTCAATTTCTAAAATTCACAGCATTAAATGGGCATATACAGACTCTTCCTCATTTTTGGGATAGTTTAGCAAGTACTATTTAGAGACAATTGAGCTACATTCTCTCATGCAACATGCTCCAAAGATAAAAAAGAAATCACATTAGCTTGCAAGAGGCATAACATATTCCTAATGGCACATGATTGATTGAACTTTCAACGCAAGAGCCATCCAACAATACTTCATATCATAGAAGCTAGGCTTCAACTCAACAAAACCAAAACACTAAGCCAACTTAGACATGCAAAGGAAAATAAATTACTTCTTTTACCCCTTTTTTGGAAACATCATTCTATCATGAATTGATTCAGGAGCATAGATGGACTAAACAACAATCTTTCTTGAGTGAAAAAATGTGGTGACTTGTAGGCATAGGCTTTGGAAGAATTTAAGAACCAACACTGGGATTTATTCCATTGCAGTGATTTATTTTTTGCAATCAATTTTTTTGTCACTATTTTTGTATAACCAAAAAATTACCTCCTACAAAACAAAAAAAGATCCATCATATTCATGACTATGAGAAGAGATATATTTGTGATAAAATGCATTGGGAAGAAAGCTAACATAAAATTTAGAATCACAAAGTTCCTTCATCTTGAGCGTTCAGTGCAATTATTACAACAGTGTCGACTATAACATAAACCAAGGAATTGAAAAATTTCTAGACAAATTTTAAGATTATTATTAAGTTCAATTATATAGTTTTGAAACTCTAATAGGTTACTATAAATTTTTTTTATATGTTAGCATAGTTAGATATCCAATGAACTAACGTAGTTTAATTGATTGTGCAAAAATCTTTGCATCTACAATTGACATGAAGGAAGAGACAAGGGGTAGGGAAATCCAAAAGGCCAAGGTATAATCCCCAAATTGAATGACCACTGAATTAATATTACAATTTTTAGATGCATGAGATGGGTATGACTGTTTTTGTTTTATTGATTTTGTAGGTCAAAATAATATTTGTGAAATCAAGAAACTTTGACGAGTTGATGCCTTCTTCTATTGTATATTTTTTTTTGCTAATGTAGATGAAAATACTTAGATGCTAGATGCTTAATTTAGCAAGAGGAAAGTTGTGTTCAAGGATATTAAATTTTGATATTTTTGACTCCTAATATTTCTAAATTGAGAGATGAGAAACTCCCATTTAGAATCATTCATGACTGTACACCAGGCTATAGGAATGCAAGATTAAGTTATTATGTTGACTTTGTCATTCTTTATTTAGTTGTATATTTTGAGATCGTAAATAGTTCAAAAATTGGTTGATATCTTCATAATATTCTTTCTTTATTTTGTATATTTTTAGATCGTAAATATTTCAAAAATTGGTTGAGATATTCATAACTTTGTAAAGTGTCATCAATTTGTAGTGTAAAATTAGTTCTTTTGAGATGCAGGGTTTTACAATTGAATCCCTTTATATCAATGTTGACATGCTCACTAAAGTTAAAGTATAGTTGGAAATTTTGACATTGTTGTTTAAGGTGTGTTTATGGAGAGACTAGAGCGAGTTTATGAAAATGCAAATGGTTTCCTGAACTTTGATAATTTTTTTGGTCCGCTTTGTTGAAATATGCCCTTTAAAATTTTTCTTTATTTTTACATATGAATTCACACCAACATGTACCAGTATGTTAGCTCCAAGAAAAAATGATGCGAAAGGAAAATCTAACCAAAAATGCGCCCTAAAACCATTGAAGGAAGAGGGGCGGGCATATGGTCAGAGGATCCCTAGGATCTAAATAACTCAATAACTGAAACTGAATACAACTGAAAGTAAATGATAAGACTCAACGCCAAGAATGTGCACACAAGATCCCTTTGAAGGTGAGGTGCTAACATATGGCGGAGTAAGTATTACAAAATTGAAAGAACTTAGGCGGTGAACCAGCCATAAAGATTTATGCTCAACCACTTAAATAGTGGGGGGAATACTACAAACAATTCAACTAATTCATCCGTTGTGGCGGGCATCCACTTAAGAGTGGGAATTCTCCACTTTTTAGTGGGTACAATAAGAGTTACAAGTTTATTCTCCACACCGTGGTAAACCATCCATTAAAATGGCATTAATGAATTATTAAATGCACATTTAATCGCCAACTTTCCTGGATACCATACAGCCAAATCCAGAATTTGTTCGTAAATTTCGCAGGTACCGCAGAGGTTCATCACTCAATCGCTTAAACATGAAGTACGGATCCATAGATGGCAGGATCTTTGATACCAATCGAACAGTGCCCCTTAATTTTTTCTTGATTTTACATATCAATTACAATTGCAACACGCACCCATTAAGGTTAGCTCCAAAACCAAAACGATGCGAAAGGTAACTCTAACCAAGAATGCGCCCTAAAACCATTGAAGGAAGAGGGGTGAGCATATGGTCAGAGGATCCCTAGGATCTAAATAACTCAACAATTGAAATTGATTTACAACTGAAAGTAAATGATAAGACTCAACGCCAAGAATGTGCACACAAGATCCCTTTGAAGGCGAGGTGCTAACATATGGCGGAGTAAGTATTACAAAACTGAAAGAACTTAGGCGGTGAACCAGCCATAAAGATTTCCGCTCAACCACTTAAACAGTGGGGGGAATACTACAAACAATTCAACTAATTCATCTGCTGCGGCGGGCATCCACTCTTGAGTGGGAATTCTCCACTTTTCAATGGGTACAATGAGAGTCACAAAGTTTATTCTCCACACTGGCGGTAAACCATTCAAGGGTAATTAATGTTTTGCATTATAATTCACAAGTAAATGCAACAATAATAATGACCGGATTAGTACTACTAATTCACAGCCTTACAATGAAATAAATCTGCAATTTACAAGTGTTACAATAACATAACCAATGCAAATACTTGAAAGATGATTCTTCCAACTTTTAATCTTCACAAATACAAAATTACAAGCCAAAATTTGAACTTTGTTTAATCTGATATAATGAACCAGCAAACTGAATTTTCATAACCAGCAAATGCAACATATCAAGAATGTTCAAATCTCTTACCACACTTCACCAAACTTCAATGAGGCAGCAGCTGGTCATCATTAAATTGTTCAAATCTTCTTCCAAAATGCTTCTATCTTCTCCAAATGGAATGCACATGGAATTAGCAGCATAGATGCCCAAGAAGTATTGCATATCTAAGAAAAGAGCTAAGTCTGATATAAAACCAGCAGCCTGTAATTTTTCAACCAGCAACTATGCAACACCCAAATGTTCATAACCTCCACAATACTTCACCATATCACCTTAAATTAGAAGCAATTAATCACAAGAAACATGGTGACCAGCTCACATGAAACTCTAATGCCAAATCAAACACCAAAAAGAAGACACGAATTTCAAAGCTATCTTCTTGAAATGGTACGGCCCTAGGAGAGGGTCGACCTCTCTTTAAAATTCATCCACTTTAGTATAAATTCTGATCTTGCACAAATAGGGATGCCTCAAGCATACAAACTAAAAGAACCAATACCCATGTGCAATTAAAAATCATTCAAAGAGTTGCATATGAAAATCACCTTCAACCATGAACGAACCAGCAAGCTCAAAACTGAAAAATACATCAAATTCTTCAATAGTGAAGCTCAATGTGCACTTTTGAATGAAGTACACTTCAATCCACCATCATCTAGAAACCATAATTTCAAGCCCAAAGAATGGATTCTCAATTTCTAAGCTTCCTCAGCCTGTGTTCTGGATTCATTCCACAACAGAATCTCTGCTCTTCAAAAATATCCACAATCGTACCATCTTAAAATATCAATATATAGGTTTCAGCTTGAAAAATGAAGAACAAAAAGACTTTTCAAATTCCAAGAAGTTGAATCACTTCAATCTTTCCAAAAGGATGCCACTTTAAGCATTTCACTTTTTTTGAAATAATAAAATATTGAATCAACCATGGAAATTAACTTCACTTTAATAATAAAGCATTTCTAATAATTATTAAATGCATTGACCTCTTTAATGGTCTTTAAAAACAATATTAAGTTAGATCATTCCTAGGTGTGGGGACAACTAAGAAACATAAATGACAAGATAAAACTTAATCCATGGAGACAACTAAACCAAACTAAAATTGAAGAAGGTGACAAGATGACTTGAGCCGAACTCACGTCAATGTTAATGCAAATGATTTCATTAAAAATAACCAATCACATAAATAGTAAATCCACAACAAAACTCAACGAAATTAATTGTGAATTACCGAAATGGAAGCCCTAGATTTAGCACAACTGAGTAGCCTACGGATTCTCAGAAATAGGCTAAATCCAAATGAAGAGTGTATGGCCAAAATGGGGACATTACATTGTTATTTCAAGAACATTATTTCAAGTCCACAACATTGTTTTGATAGACTACAAGAAAGAGGCAATAAAATTATTTGGAGAA
Source organism: Sequoia sempervirens (assembly GCA_007258455.2). NCBI lineage: Eukaryota > Viridiplantae > Streptophyta > Pinopsida > Cupressales > Cupressaceae > Sequoia > Sequoia sempervirens. The sequence continues at coordinate 3,990 of VDFB02281073.1, read as the reverse complement.
ATTTATCTAGAGTTCTTTACTATATTTTGTAAAGCATGACAATCTTCTTTAAATATGTTCTTGTAAGACTTTGGGAGATATTCCCCTCAAAATGGCTAACTCCAATATCCTATTCTCTGCTTTCTTTTCACTCATATCATGTGGTTCTTTGTATTTTTCTCTTGCATATTTATTCTGTAATTGGACACTTTCTATCTTGTCGATCTACAGTATATGCAACCATTCTAATCTTTTTTACTAGTACTAAACTTCTATTACTATTGTTATCGAACCCTTTGCTGTGCCAATATCCTAAGTAACCGGAATATTTTTCCCAAATTTTCTTTATTCCACTTCCGTGACTATAGTCGCTCGCTTAGGAATCTAGCTTAGAATTTTTCATCGTCTAATCAGGGTCCAAATATATTTTAATACTATTATCACTAAAATCTGCACCCCGATGAATTTAGAATTCAACAATCTAGTGAAACATGGGAATGATCCCAAGGTGACACCAATTATGGACCAAACCTCCAAGAGAAGGCCGATTCCATCTGCATCACCAACTACTAATTTTTTTGAAGGGCAAAGGACGGCAAAATGAATAAAACTGTAGTTGTGAATATTACTCTATGGTGATATACCTAACTAATATGAGCTATGAAACATTTAGGTTGGACATAATACTTGAATATTGATGATAGATATTGTATTGCATAAAATGTTACTGTAAGTTTATGCATAAATATTTCATGAAAATTTGACTTGCATACACTTTCAAGAAGGAAAGGAAACTTTCACAAATTGAATTTAAGGTATATATGAAATTTTAAAACACAATTCATAACCTGCATAACTTTACTTTTGTAGAAAAAGCATGATACATGAGACAAAGTTATATGAAAATGGAAAAAATTTCACAAACAACTCAATCAATCACCTGGTAATGCACAATGCTTGCAAGGACAAGAAGGAAAAATATGATCATCAATTGTGTCCAAGGTAAATTCTATATTTCATTCTCCAAAGTGTCGATTTCATGCTCAAGACTATAGCAAAGGACTGTCAAATTAATAATCTCAAGAAATTGCATAAAAATGACTTAGTAAAAATGAGTTACAAAAGCCATAAGTAGCCAAGCTCAAGTGGTTCCACCAAAATAGGACCTAGAAGCATCTTGGGTCAGATACAACAATAAACGTACAAATCTAGCTTCTAGATTTAATCCTCAGAAGTTGTAAAAAATTGAAATGGTCAAGTTTGACCATGTCAAACATGATGAAAACTCAAAAAGCTCCAAAATACCCTCCAAAGCTCATAAAAGAGTCAAAAAACAACCCATAGATGCTCTCCTCATGTTTTCCAACTAGAAATAACCTCCTTCCATTCATGGCATGTCATCAATATAGGCATATTTGTTCCTTCATATGTTGAAGAACTCTTGAGTTAGGAAAATAGCACATGTTTTCACCATTTTGTATTTTAAAGGTAATGTTTAAATTAAATGATTTATAAGTCATCATTTAAATTTAAGCATTTTACAAAATAAAGTAAATGCAAAAAGAATAAAAATTAACTCTCCATGTATTGACCATAATCGTAATAAGAAGATTTTACTAAGCCAAAAGAAATATAAATTAATCATACCTAAATCAAAACCCAAGCTACAAAGCCATAAAGTGTATGGAATACACAAGGAATTAAGACAAAATGCATGGGGCATTAGTTGTTCATTTGATTTAATAAAAGAAAATGGCAAGATGCCAATCTCATCGACCAATAAGCCTAGGGCTTTAATCCTAAAATAAATGCAAAAGGGAAAAAACATTTTCATTTGTTTTATGAAAGAAGCTTCAAGAAGAAGCTAATACTGCTGCCATGAAACCCTATCGACCTTCCTTGTTGGAAATTTTTTGCTCTGTACATCATTCTTTGGTAGATTCTGGAGGTCTGAAGCATGATAAATCTGATTTTGTCTTAAAACTTGGAAGATTTGGGTGTTTTTTTGAAAGCTTTTGTAAGCTTTTTTCACTTTGATGTCGTAGCTTTTGCATTTCTTCTTAGCAATGAAAAAGGGTAAGTAATTCTTGTCATTTTGTTTCATTATTCTAAAAGCAAAAGGCTCGAAATTGAGCTAGTGAAAACTAATTTTGCATTCTATACTTCTCATTAATATCATGCATATATATTCTGGAAACTTTTTTGTAAGAGATTTCATACTTCTTCATTATAGGTTGCGACCTTCTAATTCTTTTGCATTTTCTATATCAAACTTGTCACATTTTTTATTCTATGACATTTCAGCATGATTATGCTTCTCTTCTTGTAGATATATGAGGGTTTCGACCCATATCAAAAGAAAGATGTAAAAAAGAAAACCCTTTACTCTGTGGCTCAATTTCTAAAGCTTTTTTTGTGGAAAAATAATGAAAATATTTCCATTTTATGTGTCTCTTTTCATGTTTTCTTCTATAGCTCTTAGCCAAACGATTAACCCTAAGCTCATACTTGAATATAGGTTGATATTTTTCCTCTATCCCTATGGCATAAACACATGTAGGTTTTATGAAAACTTATGAACAAGCGAGGGTTTTTAAAACATGATCTTATGTCCTTTGAAAACTCATGGGGTCATTATTTATTTACTATTTTGGACTTCCACTTTGAGATGAGTGCCACCATGATTTTGACATGTATGTTTAGCTTGTAACTGAATCTGTGTGATTATGCTTTTTTTGATGAGAAATCTCATTATTTCCATAATACTAATCATTGGAGACATGAATGTGTCTTTTAACATCTCTTCAACTATAATTTGTATCTGAAACTTCCTTTGGAGAACATTCCTTGAGGATATCTTTTGTAGTTCCATGAAGAAGTATTATTTCACAAACATTAGGAATAGAAGAGACTACAACATTAATATTTTCTATAGCTTTTAATGCCAACAAATAACAATGGATTCCACATGGTGTTGTTTTCTTGATCTCTATGTTTTATTACTCCTTTTTGAAAACTAGAATGTTGCCACAACAAAATCTAAGATTTGCAATCTTTAAGGTATTCTTTAACTTCTGTTCACACTAGACTGCAAGTTACTTAATAGTCTTTTCATCATGGACTATTATTGAAAATATGAAGTATTTTAAAACCATTAACAACACAAGAAATGCGATCCTCCATGATCCAAAAGGTATCTTGTCAATTTTACCCATTGTACTACACTCTGATAACCCATTGCCTCAAGTATTTGTTATTCACTACTACAGTGGTCTTGTAGCTTGCATCACTATGCTTTTGATATGTTACAAAAATTATGTAAATGACATATTGTTAAACTTTTAATGTGCAATGTATTCAAAAAATGAAAATAACTTACAACATTGATGTTATTCACACTTTGCATATTGTGGTGATTTTTTTTTAAACTTTTGTAAAATACAATATAGATTCTCATGATGTTCATATTGCTTATATCATGTTAGGACTTGGGATCAACCCTTCTGGGAGTCTCATTTATTCCCACTCATGTTGTAACTTGAATAAAATGAAGACATGATTACACCTATAGCTGCACATGAAGAAAATAAGTTAAAAATATATATATTTTTTGGTGTGTTTGATGACTCAAATGGTTTTATTGGACACCTAAAATGTACACATAGATTTTTCTAATACACATTATGATTGGTTTATACATGCATAGGGTGAATGTGTATGCAATGTTTGTAATCAGTCATTGCTTAGAGTATACTCTAACACCATTGCTTACTGTCATATGCAGGATTAGGAGTGGAAAGAGCTAGAAGGGACAAATGAAGCTCAGGACAGTAGCAAGACGAAACGACACCAATCAAAACCATTCATTCACAAGCAATGGCTAGTTACCTTCCTTCTATGCACATTCATTGTTTTTCCTTACTTATTCATGTATATATGTTCATAATTTGTATTGAATAAGTTAAGTCAATCTCACGGCTTATGTGAGATAATGTGCATTTCTACATTCAA
>VDFB02281072.1:0-40033 GCA_007258455.2 Sequoia sempervirens | reverse complement strand
AAAGATTTAAATTCTCTTGACTTTACAAAATCATTATTAGAAATAAAGGATTCATACGTTGTAAGCCTGTCATCTTCATCTACACGCAATTCCTTGGCTACTTGTAAGTCCCTATTAGGGAGTTCTTCATATTCATCATTCATCATCTGAGAGACTGTTCTCTGTTGTGATTGTGCTTCATTTTCTCCCATAGATTCTTCTTCAGATGAATCATCCATTTCCTACAACCTTTTTTTTTTCTCTAACTCCTCCATGAAATTTTCTATAACCTCCTCTGCTTCTTTGTCTTCTTTGTTCTTAAACACATCTTCCCCCAGTATAGGAACATGGGTGTATCCACTAAGGTTTTTATTTTTCTTACAAGAGTGTATGTACCCTTCAGGGTCATAATTCATTCTTTGTGCATACTCCTTTAATTTAAATTCATCCAACTACGAAAAATAATAAGGTCATTGGTAGTGGGATGTTAGGTTTTCAGGCACATCAATTATAAATTAAGGTCGTATATCGTGGTAAGTAACTAATTATACATCGTTTGTGAATTTTAATTTTTTTTGATACAGTTGGTCGAGAGTGGGATGCACTACATTTGTACATCACAAACAATCTTGATTGGATGACAATATGGATTGAACGACGTCAACAATCCGGTCACACATTAAAATGGGAAGGTGTGGCTTCATTGGTTAAAGAAGCTCATCGTAATGGAGATTTATTATTTTTCAAAATTGATTTATATGGTTTAAGGAGAAATAAGAAAATTTATGTATAAATATATTAGTAATCACCCATATTATTTGAATTATTTTCAATTATATTGATGTATATATATGTTGATTTTTTCTTTGCATACATTGACTGAGAATAAATATGTTTATCAATACTTGATGCAATAATTTTTATGTTTGACATATTAGGAGTTGAAGCACCAAAGGCATGTGGTGCAATGGTGTAAATTTTGAATCAAAAAGTTGGATGACACGAAGAAAACTTGTGATTTATGGGATAACTGCAGTCTTTCAAGTGACTAATGTTTCATCTAGAAGCGACATACATCCAGAAGTCTCAGAAAATCGATACTATGGGATTTTGGATGATATACATGAGTGTGACTTTAAGTCCTTCAAATTAGTTATGTTCTTCATCCAATAGTATAGGCTATGATTGAATGAAAATGATCTTGAGAACTATTATTGAACATGATAATGGATTTACCATGAGTTAATACAAATTCGTCCGGCTGAAATAGGCCATATTCTTTAAGACAATGTGAAGTAGGTATTTTACTAAGAGGTTCAAAAGATGAGAGGATTTGTTTGAGTCATTTGTTGTTATACATGAGGAGGGAGATCAAGAAGGAAATTTTGAAGTAAGAGTATAATATGAGTGGAAGAAGAATATTGAAGAACTAAGATGAGGGAATGGTAATCAGGATCAACAATTAGTTATTAGTACGAATATGCGAAAGAAAGGAACTTAGATCCAACGATGATGTAAGTTAATATTCATAAGGTAATATATGGAGTAATGAATGGCTTGGCTTTTGTGTAAAGTAAATATCAATGACAATGATATGACAATCCTTATATTAATGAATCTAGATTGGATGATACAGGCAAAGGGATTTGGATGAAGGAGAAGATCGATGACATTTAATGTGAGTTATTTGATTATATTATCTATTTGATGTGATTTCTTGATAAATTATATTTGACTTATATGGATTTACATAATTTAATTCATGATGTTTTTGAATTTTTATGCCATTACATGAATTAATTCATGATGTACTTTAATGTTGTTAATTCATGATGTTACAACTATTGTAGCTCTTCTAGAAATTTCCATATGATCAAATCCTAATTAATCTATGACTATTTATGATTAGATATTATTTGATCATATCTTTGGTTATTTCATTCCCAAAATATTAGTGTTTCCTCATGTTGACCCCACATAGTGACATTTGAATGGGGCCAATGTTGAATTTTTTTCAATTTGTGCTTGTATGGAGTGAAACTTGACATGGTTAACCTAGACGCATGCATTGATGATATGGGAGGGTTTTGAGACTCAAACACGAGGTCATGCTACATAAAGGCATCTCGTCCTTCCTAATAATACAAGTTGCCTTATTCTTCATCTCTTTCATATATTGTTCTTAGCATTTCTTTGGTTAATGGTTTCAAAAGATGAGGCTCTCTGAGCCTCACCTTAGATCTATTACACATCAGTTTGGGCATTTTCATTAGCAATCAATATTTAGATGATCTTTAAAAAGCTCATTGAATATAAAGATGATAATAGGAAGCTAAAAAATGAGTATATTTTGTTTATGGAACCTAAACCACAAGGTTTGTCACTCTAATGCTAAAACCAAGTCAAATTAACCCCTAACACCTATTGGAAAAGTCAAAACATTCCTTTCTTTCAAATTCACAAGTACGTATAAACCTTTTGAAACCACACATGCATGTTATGAAAGTGTATGGTAATCCTACTTATAGCAGAAGTTCACATGATAAGCTAACCAATGGCACTATATTGGGGGATAAACCCACATATGGAATTAATTTAAGAGGTAAGGGATGCCTCTTAGTGGAATTTTGAGTCTTGGATTAATCCTTAGTGCTAAAATTAGTTCTAGTGTTATTCCCTTGGTGTTATATTTATCTCTACAATTTCCCATACTTAACCAGAACTTTTCATCATCCAGCACTTTCCCAAGCTTCTTTGTATCATAATGCTCACAGGTCAGTCCCGTCTCACGTTAGCCCCTTGGAGTGATTATCCATTTCCTCCAGAGTTGGATAAGGACCTTTTGTACCAATGCATCTATGTTTTCCTACCCTAATGGATCAAGACTTGTCATCACCTTAACAATCTTCTTTATGTCATAGCATATCTCTGAAGTGCCTTTGGCATGCTTTAGATGTGTCAATATTAACTAGATTATATATTAATTTTAAAGTATCTTAACACATTCCATGACAAGAAATGACTCATTTGGATTAAAAAGTACTTTCCTAAACCATTCCTTCATATTCAACAATCCCTTCTCACACCCACATCATAATTCATATCCATGTTAGTTGTAATGAGTGTTTTAAACCAACAATCAATGAATCATAAGATAGAAGAAAAATCGTTATGCACAAGGATAAGAATCAAAGAGACTGAAAGAATTGATTCACCAGATATGCTCCCCATTACTGTAATAGATGAATGTAAAAAAATAAGTCATAACAAGAATAGGACCAAAAAAAACTAGGAAAAGAAACCTTGTAGGCTACATTAATAAGACATTGATTGCAAGCATTTCTTCCATGATGTTTAAATGAAAAAATATCATATAGCTCAATCTTTAGTCAAGTAATATTTCAATCACTGATTCTTAGACATCCATCATGATTAAACATCACATATCATAGGCCTTTTTAACAATCACTAGGAATGTAGATAATAGTCAATCATGTCATAGGAAATAAATCATCAAAAATTATAAAGAAAGAGAAAACCAACTATATAAGCTCAACAAGCCACCATACAAAAAATATATTTTGTAGAAAATAAAATAAACTATATGTTGACATAGCATATATATAAACTATATATTTTGAATTTTGGCCCCGCGTGCGCAGGAGCACAACATAACATACTGCATCGAGACCCTAACTGGAGAGTTGCACCGAGAACCATTACATCCATCCCTTGAGTGGAGAGTTGTGAGACTTCATTGGATGAGTGTTGCAAGGCCATTGAGTTGAGGAGGAGGACTAGGAACCATTTGGCTGGAGGAAAGCTAGAGCGAGAGGTGAGGACACTTAGAAAGGGAAAATCAACCAAGGGATAATGACTGTAAGTGATTTTTCCCCCACATTTAGAAATCTTGTTGCAAGTACAGTGATTTAGAATCTGTTTGTTCCCATCGAGGTGTTGCATGCTATATTTTGTTCAATTCGAGCCAGTGTCCCATTGAAAAAACCAAGTACTACCTAGTACTAGTGTCTGGTTAGTTTGAACGGTCAAGCTTTGATATGTTCAATCAGTTGGGTGGCCATTTTTGGCCTGTAAATTGTAGTTTTTGTATCTGTCTTAGCATATTTTTTCTACTATAAGATTGAAAGGAATTCCCGTCACATAACAGCACATGAAGTTCACTAGGGTTCAAATTTCTAAACTTTGATGAAATAAATTTACATATTGAGGTCCACAAATGATCAAAGGGACTGAAAACAATACATGGTCCGTGAGTGCAATGAAAAATGCCTAGTGCCTGTCCATAAGAGAACGTATAGAAGTACATGATGCAAAGTTCAGAGGAAGGAAACAAACTCACACAATCTCATTTGACAAGTCACAAACAATCTTGAACTTTCCTTCTTTTGACACACTTATTCAACTATATTTCCCTTCACAAAACTCAACACAAACACTCAAATTTATTCTTCACTTAGTCAAAACAAACAATTACCCAGTATGCCCTTTCATTTTACCATTAACTCTCTTTATGACTATCCTAAACTTCACAATTTCAACTCAACATAAAGTAATCTGACCCAAAATAGTATTTAGGCTAATATAGACCACAAAATTTCCATTCCATTTCAATTCAAACAAATGTAAACCATCTCCCATCCTTTATTCTTGACAATTTAACAAAATCATATACTATACTTTCATTTTAGTCTCCAAAACAGGGCTATTATTAGATAAATCAGTCAAAGTAAAGGAATTATTAACTTCATGCTTACAAAAAACCTTATATAAAATGAGATCAAATTATACCTTGGTAATATTTTAACCAAAACAACCAAGAACTCACACTTAATCATCAAAATCCCTTAAAGTTCTTACAGTCACTGGTTCCTTCATACCCTATTTGCAATGCTTGTAGGTCTTCCAACCTATTTTTCAAGGCTTCATTCACAATCTAAACACTATTACACAAGTCTATCCACACTTTTCAATGCCCTCCTTGTAAATCTAAAACATATTCAAAATGGGTATCAAAACTTTTACAACACAAGCTTCAAATATTGTTGTCTTAGACAGATTTATGCCTAATTAGGCCTGATTTGCATAAGGGTTTGTTGCTTTACTAACTCTTGACCAAAGTACACTTGTCCAGTGCTTGGGACATGTTTAGTTTGACTGGTATATGATCTTCAAAGCATCAAATTCTGTTTACAAAGTATTTTATCAAAACCCTAAGGGCTTAACCTTCATAATTAATTTGTTCACAGACTATACACAATTTTTCAGTCAAGAAACTTCATTCCCTCGCATCTTATCTTTATGATTTTTCCCTAAATCCACTAAAACATGAAAGAATATTCATAGTAGGATAATATCACAAGAAACTAGAAGATTCCACCAATTAATAAAGGAGAAACATAATTATTTATGTCTCTACTTACCCTAACTGAGGGTTTTAGCAGTATGAAGTAAATCCACAATAACTCACACAAATCTTAACTAAAATGCATGAACTTTGATGTAACAGAAAGGTGATTGAGATTATTACCATATCCAACCATTCTACCATGCCTTCAAGGCTGTACAATTCCATACAACGCCTCGAAATGCAAGATTTCTGAAGAAAAATGATTAAAAATTAGAGATTTTCCTTGAACTTATTCTTTATTCAATCACCCTTGAAGTTCTAAAAGATACAAGAGCCTTTTTAAAGGAAAAAAACTGAATTCTAGCCTTTTAACTGCCTCTAACCAACCCTAATGGCTCTTCATCTCTTAATATTGCCTTTTTGATTAAGTTGGCAACTTTTTACATTGTTTTCATTTTTGCACTTTTGGACTTAATAAACACCAAATGACCTCAACATGACCTCAAATATATGAAACATGACTCTAATAACATGATTTACAAAGTAGGAACAATAAAATTGAATCAAATTTCAAAACATTGCTTCATAGAGGCCTAATTATGCCAAGGTACGCTTGCACTAGTACAAGAGATGAAAAAAAGACAAGGAGCCATTAAAAACTTCTAAATATCTCACTGACTCAACCAAACCTCCAAAAGAAAAGTATAGATGCCAGCACTAGGGAAATCTCGAAAGAGAACACTAATGAAAGTGAATTTTTTTTTTCAAGTTCCAGAAGAGTATAAATGGTTTGAAGATGCTGTGGGTGTCTGGAAAATGGTGAAGGAATGCTAGATAGGGAGGGACCCAATTAGCCTCTTTAACTGGATTCTTAATAAATAAACAAACTCTAATACATTTTGGGGTTCTTCTGAGTAGGGCCCATCTTTTATTATTTTATTTGGGGAACCCAAAAAACCATAAGGGTAGAAACTTGTGGAGCTTAATCATTAAAGGCAAGGGGTCTGTCCATTTAGAAATAAACTAAAAGGATGGTTGCACGAGGGGCTATTTCACATCAAAGGTGGTCCAAAAAATTTCATAGACTAACTAACCAGACACCAATACTACCTCAGAGGGACTATTGTCTTCGAGGAAGGTGGTCCAAAAAATTTCATAGACAGGTACAAAAAGTAATAGCAACCTTCCATCAACTAACCCAATCAACCTCCAAGAAACAAGACAATGACTCCTCTAGATGTTCCCAAAACCCAAGGCTTCAAAACACAAGGTTGGTGACCCTACAAACCATTTCCATGCTTACCAAGTGATCTCTAATCATCAGAACCTTACAAGGTTTATTGATACATTCACAACTATTGTTACCTCCACATGCATTTGACTAGTAGTGACAACCTTGGTTTTTAATCCTCCAACCCCATACCTTGGGATCACATCACCATGAAAGAACTTCATCAAACATCCTTATGAGTGCATGTACCACCAAATAGGTATTTGTCAGACCTGTCTTCCTCGAGCGAGGGAAATTCAGGAAGAGAAGAGGAAAGCAAGACATGTAGTAGGTCTAAAAGAGGGAGATGAACTAGAGGCCAAAAGATTATAAGAAAATTTTGTAAACGAATGGAATTTGTTCTTGCTGAAGGGGGGTCATTTTCTTATGATGATGAGAGCATAGGAGACATCAAGGTTCCCTTGAGGTACAAACATCTACGGAAACAATGGGTACCTAAGGAACTTCCTCCAATAAACACCGATTTTTGTGTCAACGAGAGGATATAATAGCATATACCATCATCATTTACATGGTTTGGGCATATTTTGCATGGATGGCATAAAAGATGCATTACTGACGGAGTTACTAAGTGTTGATGGGTATGTCGGGACCACATTCACGGTTACAAAGATTGGATGCAACTGGTTCGATATACACGAAGTATGTGTAGGTATGCCCTATTAGCAAATTATATACAGCTAAAAGATAAGGATCAAAATAAAGGAGTGGCTACGTACATTGACAGAAGGCCAAAAGCATCGGGGAATATTGTAGGGTTTATAAATGAGTACAAGGCACGGGTCAACAAATAAGCAACCCAGTGCATATTAGAGGGTGTGTGAAGCTGTGTGATGCGTATGTGCAATAAAATAAAGTAGCTCTTGCCGAGGGGAAGAGTTAGCAGTGAATACAATTTGAATCGCTTAGTTACAAACATAGGGTACTATAGAATTTTGGTATGTACTATATACCATTTTACCCAATCTCCAATTAATGACTCCAATATACCATTTTATTATTATTATTATTTTCGTAAGTCTATTGGTTTCATTTTGGTAATTTTTTTTATATTTAATTTTTGTCACAGTGAGACATTGATCGTAGGGGGAAGGCTCTAGCCTAAAGCACAGATCATGATGCATCTTCAGGCGCTTCTACCTGACAGGTTTACCTCATTGTAATTGTACAAATTAGATACGAGCAAAATGTTTTATTATTATGTTTTCTTCATAATTTTATTGGGTTAATTTTGATAATGTTTTTAATATTCTTGTCGTAGTCGGATGATCAGGAAAAGGAACCAACAATAGAGGAGACCATCCATAGGGAGGTGCAGTCACTATTATGCGATAATGACATAGCATACTCCTAAACTCCCTAAAATGATAAGAAGACCAAAAATGCAATGAAAGAAATCCTTGAGTTATTGTAATTACCCTCAAATAAGATGCACAAGAGATAAAGAAAGGGTTAAAATATTAATTTGAGAAAACAAAACTTGCAAATGGTATCATGAAATCTTTAATAATAACATACAAGTTCATTCATGGTTTTACATAAGCCTCTTTTATGTCATGAACTAAAATATGTGTTTGTTTTCTAGCGAGTTTTTCGTCCTCATGATGTTGTTGTCCATGATCAAGGTACTACAGGTGTTGCTCGAGGAGTAGGGGTTGGTACAAGTGTTGATCATAATCTTCCTGTGCATACATCACATCATCTAACCCCATCATCTATGCCTATATTGTTGTTTGAAATTTTGGCAACACATACCATGCAGGCATTAGGTAGTGCACCCTCTCGCAGTGAACACATGCTAGAACATCGCGATAGGACATGTACACGGGGATCACGAGGCCACTAGTATTGAGTGATGTTTTAGAGTAGCACCTAGATCTTCCTATATTACTAGTACAGGAACATTGCTGGTCACATTTGTGGTGATCGAGGATTTCGTTCCCATAAAGATAAAGAAGGTCCCAGGTACTTTAATTTTTTTTAATTATTATTATATATAATCCAATTGAAATTTACTTATTGATCACTCTTTTTAGATTAATGATCTCATGATCATTTTACAAGAAATGATATTTTTTATAAACATCTAAATGATATTACATTGGAGATCTTTGGGCCCACCATACGTACACGGTGGAATGCCCAAAATCCAGATTTAAAAGATGAGCTCATTAACCGTTTAGTTGTGTTGTTTGGTAATAACACATTCAATCAAACCAAGGTCCTTAAGAAAGCTGGTACCTATCTAAAGTATGTGAGGGACCAATATAGGTCACATTTAGAGAATAACAAAAAGTATGAGCATGCCTCCATGATTCTAGAGAGGAATGGAAGGACTTGGTGTCAGATGGAAAGGAGAAGGCCGAAAAGAAAAAAGGAAAGACACCACTGGGCCAAAGAAGGTATGTGATACTATCAACAATGTAATTATATACTGATTACTCTTTATTTTTACATAATCTAACATATTTCAAACTTTTCATAGGCTGCCCGACACATTGAAGGAAACAAAGGAAAGACTAGAAAAACATGGGTAACACAAACTTGGCTTTGGTAGTTATATGAAATTAGTCGCACAAATTGTAAGTATCAATAAATGAAATATTGCATCCAAATAATAAATTGCAAACAATGTTAGTTTTATCACACAATAGAAGCAAAATTCATGATCTTATGCAAAAATGCAGGGCTCTGAATTCAATAGAGTGCCCAAAGAAGAGGACCTAAATATTTCCTTCCAACAAGGCTATGGAGTTGTGTCTGAATGCCTAAGACTCTTGACTAGGTAAACACAAGCTTCCACTGCATCTGACACACAAGTAAATAAACTCAATGAAGTTTATTTAAAATTGAATACTTGTGCAATCTATTCAATATTAATTTCCACCATAAATTAATTATGTACCTATTTGTTTTAAATAAAGGCAGAAACAGTAATATCTGCACATGACATTGGAATCTGACTGGTGAGGTGGAGCACAACACAGGATGAACGTCATGGTGTGCATCCTGATATTGGATGTATTCATGTGCTATACAAAACGCAGTATGGATTAATACAATTAAACATCTTTAATTGTAATTAGTGTATTAATTAATGTAACCTTTAGTGTTTCAACTTTAGAGAATGTAGAATGTGATCAACATGTTGAGCATGATCGAGTTAGACAAGATTAAAGACATGATATAGCCCCATCAAGGTCAAGAGGACCACTCTAATGTTCTTTTAAACATATTTAGTACGAGATTGGTGTATTAATTAGTAACATTTCATGTTTCAACTCGAGAGGATTTAGAGGGTGTTTAACATGTTGAGCATGAGGATATAAGACAAGATCAAGAACATGATGTGGCCCCATCGGGTAAAGAGAACCACTCTAATGTTCTTTTAATTAATGAAATACTTGTAACAATAATAATAAAACATATCAATTTTAGCATTTCTTCTTATTAACGTGAGACCCTGCCTGCTTGGCCCTCCCGTCGTGAGTAGCGACTACGGCATACGAGTAAGATTATGAGTAGGCCCGGAACAACTAAAGGGGGACAAATGATTTAGAAAATGATACTCCACTTATTTTTTAGCTACAAAAAGAAACAAAAAGTGATTGTAATCATATTATGACAACCATATTTTTGATAATATGTAAAAAGTGAATGTTATATGTTAATGAATGAATGTGAATATGTTAATAATGAATGTTATATGTTGATGAATGAATGTTATATGTTATTAATGGATGAATGAATGATTAATGTTATATGATTGGGTATGGGAATTGAGAGTGATGTGAGAGGGGGGGGGGAATGAGCTTCCACCATCATGTGGTTGGCCCTATTAAGTAGAGAATATTAAACTATTCTTGAAACAAAGAGAAGCTCAATAAGGTAATGCACTTTTCAATAATTTAAAAAAGAAAAACTGCAAGGTTTCGTCGCAATTTTGAACATAGCCTGACAAACCACAAAAAATTGTGATGAGGTTGTTGTACATGCAACGTAGTTTTCATCGTAATGGAAATGACAGTTTTCTCCACCTCATCGGAAAATGGACGAATGTTTGGTGTTTTTTTGATGATTTCAAATGGGCGTTCTACAACGTTTTGTGATTTTTTGCATCAATAGATGGACAAAGTTACATTGATTTTGTGAGGGACACCATCAAAATTTTCTGTGGTGCTGACCGACGATGCTGGGTCATGGTTTCGACATATAAAAATTGGTCGTTAAAGCGAAGAAAATCCAGCGACAAAATTTAAATCAGTGTTGCGTTGGTAAGTCGACAATATTTTGTCGATATGTCACCAAACATTTGTCAGAATTTGTAGTGAAATACAGTAGTGTCAAATGAAGGGTATGCTAAGAACAAACTTTAGAGATACTAAAAACAAGAAAGAAACTAAAAATGACTCAAAAGAACTTCCTAGTTTGACACCATCCCTGACAACGGCGCCAAAAATGTTGGCCACCTCTAATGGTTCAATAACTAAGCCCCTAAAGCTATAACTTAGAGATTAGATTTCTGCACTAAGTAGTTATCTTTCTCATCATGAAGGTTCATTTCATTATCAACCCAGGGACATGAACTTGAAATGGGTCAGCACTGTCTATGCACTAGGACTCAATTGTAGTCATCCTTATCCTATAACTAGAAAGGAAACAATAATGAAAGTAAAATTCTTGAAAGGAATTAGCATAAGTACTGAGCATGAATCAACAACTAACTGAACTTAAATGAATGATAGAAACATAAATCTCAACAAACAAACAGGAAGTTACTCTGTCTGCCTTGGCTATAGGAACAAACACATAATGAAGTTCTAATGGCTACAGGAATAGAAAACTGCTAAGACCATAACTAATTACTGAACATAAAAGTAACTACTAAACTGAATGGATGGAATTCTCACCAAGTGGTCCCTTTGAATGAGTCTTCCCTAAACTAACTCAAATGCAACAAATCAAAGTATTAGTTCATTCATTGAAAACATGGTTACATCATAACAACAACATGATTGTATTCCTTGAAACTAAAAATGAGAGTACAATATCATAACATCCAACCTCCAGAAGAGGAACATTTGATCATTATTTATAGAAGGAAAATTTCTAACTAACCCTAACTAACTGGGCAGTCGACTCCATCAAACTAGGAGGATGCCATTTATTGAAAGCATGAAAAAGAGGAAGGAGGTTATGCATACACCAGATTTAGTCAAACCAGACTTGCCTCAACGAGGATCTAACATAGCAACACCTCCTAAATCTACTCAACTAATAGACATGGTCATTTAAAGGTAAGTTATAACTTCCATACGAGCTAGAAGTTTCCATCCATTGACCTCTTTGATGTCCATTTCTTTGACTCCTTTAGTAATCAGCTAGCTGGCATGAACTTCTTCCACCTTGCAAGCCTCATTTATATCTGCATCTTAATGTGAACCTTTATTATGACATTAGCATGCACAAGACAATTGTATATCCATAATCACCTTAGAATAACATTCATTCAATCACATGTAAAATTAATATAGATATATCACATAGCAGGTTAAATACCATCAAAAGTTACAGAGATAAGTTCATGCCCAAAGTTCATAAGTGTAGGGAAATAACATAGAAATTATTAGTAACCAGGTGCTAAAACCCCATAGTAACAATAACAAACATATGATAAACCCTAACAAAAATGAGTCATTATTTGGACTCATCAGGGTTTTCCTTGCAAAAAGGGGTTTTCATTTGATATGTAGAGTTCATTATGTTCTTTTCTATGGAGGGTTTTGTAATTTTGCAATTTTAATGTTCAGTCCAGAACTATCACAAATGAGGAAAACTGTCCAAATTGAGCTCATGTGTGACTAACTGATTCAGTTGTTACATGTTCAACTTTGAATGTCCTCACATAGATACGAGTTTTGAAAACACGTTGTCATTTTTCAACTACACTTAATGGCATGGACCAAGCTTCGGGGTAGACAGTTTAACCTACATAGCTTGTATGATATAAAAAATTGCATGCTTCATAACACACTGCATTTTCCAACCTCCAGATCATAACATACCCAATCCCTTGTGGTTTTTAAGCCCGTATATGTAGGTTTACATTACAAATAGAAAGAACACCAATTTCTTGCCATTATTGGCAATAATGAATAAACTTATCGATAATGGTGAATGTTGTGTAGTGCAAGTTGGGAAACACAATGCGTTTTGAAGCCTACCTTTACTTATACCCAATCTTTGTCTTGAAATGTAGATATACAAACATATAGATGGGGTTCTATTTTATCAAATAGAAAATTTATCATTAAAGGTTGACTCTATTAATCGTCAATACATAGTGTACTTCATAGTACACACTTCATAGTGTTTTGTAAAATTTCATGTTGGAAAACCCTAGGTGTTAAGAAATAAGCAACCCAAATAGTGTTATAAAACCCTTTGCAACCCAATTGGCTAGCATACCTCACCTCAATTTGGTTAGTTTTCTCCTCCAACTCCTCCACATGTACTCCAACCTTCATCTTTCAATGTGCAAACTAAAAACACAGAGTGTTTTCTGCCTTATTTCTCAAAACTAAAAACACATGTCAATTCATCTCCAATTCCTGTGCCAAAAGAAAGCTCTGAAAATGATAGCTTCTCATGCAATCCATGAGGCCTAGTTTTATCAACCAACAAAAGGTGGTAAAAATGACATGTCGGTTCCATTATCTTCTCACTTTCATCATCATAATGTTTGCTCCTATCTACCAGTTTTATCACTTTTATCCCCCATCTATAGGCCCCGCACTACGCTATCTCATCATGTTATGTATGTTTCTATGTATGATTTTATGTATTGTTTTATGCATTTTTGTATGTACATAGGTGCGTTTTATCGAGAGATTAGCTACATCTAGCATGGCATAAGTGTCTACACAATTGACAACATATTGTGTTTCTAAAGCTCCAAAATGGGAAACAAGGAGTACTCATATTTGTAAAGTGGCTTCTACATTGCAAAAAAAATTGTGTTTACATAACAATAATTCCATTACAAAATTTGGGAAGCCTAATGTCCATTTGTGTGTTATTCTAGCCTCACCTTTATAGTTTGTATGGTATATTATACTGAGTAAAAATAATTACAATAACAATGTTCCTTAATCACAACCTTATGAAACCCAACAATGAAATGATGCTTCACAATTGAACAAAGGTACATGATTTAAATGGAGAAATACTCTAATGTAAAATGATAAATATTATTCTTTTTCAAATATATCTGATCTAATTACCAAGGATCCAAAGGTTCCTGTTCTATTTTGGGAGATAAATCATATTGATGTAGTGTTGGAGAAATCATCCTAAAATTAACACAAATCAATTATGAGGAGGATAATTAAAAAGATGCAGTATCACCCTTTACTAATGCTTTAAGCATTTTCCATGTAACACTCACACTTCAAGGAAGAAACATGATTCACGTAAATTTTTTGGATCTAATATGCACACAATAATGTAACATTTATTTTATTAAAATTAAATTGCAATTTGTTTGCATTCCCCACACTAAGCATCTCATCTATAAATAAATCAGAACTTCTAAATGTAAAATAAATTTTGGAAATTTAATTGTCTAGTATATTTGCAATTCAAGCTATGATAGCTAGAATCACCTATATTTAGTGCAGAAGCTTCATGTATCCTAAAGCATCCTTCTCAATCCACTTGCCCTTGTTTTATTCAATTTTGTTTCCTCACCTATATCAACCACCTGGAAGAAAGACAAGTGTTAGAGATAGATTAAATTGGAAAATTACAGACATTTGGTGCTACAAAGAATTCATTTTATTCTAAATCAATTATTGTTGTGCTAACTACAACATGCCAACTTATATAGACAATAAACAAAAATATTGAACTATACAATGGGAATTTAATTTCCAATTTAACCTACCACTAACACTAGTAGTATATATCAAAAATTATATCTTCCATTTTTCCATTCTACTGGAACTGTGAAGCACTAAATGTTCATTTGAATACATGAAAAAATAATCTCTCCTCACATATGAAAGAGGCCATAACTTGCATAATCAATAAGGGCAAAGAAGACAGACAAGAAAGATACCATGTACCACTATCAATTTTTTGTTTATATCATTACTTGTACAAACAACTAAAAAAATATGGATTATTGCAAGACACATTGGCTGCAGATCATAGTGTGCATCAATTATACAAGAATAAAGGTTAAGAATTCAATGAAAACCTTGGTGATCACCTTGATTGACCAAAAAATAGCACGTAATCTCTGATTTACCAAAAAATAGTAGGTGATCACATTGGTTAAATATGATAATGCATAAAATAATTATAGGTTGGAAAAAAATTTGTGTTTCATTCTCCATGCTCGAACCTAAAGGGTGAAGAGCACAGGGAGGAGTTGTAGGTGGGGAATACAAAAAAATACCAAATTGACGTGAGGGGTGACTAAGCAATTGAGTTGCTACTTGTAAAGGGTTTTAGAATAGTATGTGGGTTGCAGGTTTTATAACACCCAGTATTTTCCAACCTAGAATTTTAAAAAATAGTATGGATGTAATCAAAACCTTTTCTAATTAATGCAATAACAACCCAATTGATCTGTCACCCCTCAACTCAAATTGATTAGACACCTAGTGTTTTCCAACATGCAATTATATATAGACAATATGAATGTAATGAAAATGTTTTGTTTAGTAGACAGTAAGAATGTAATAGGACACAACTAATCTCTTGAAAAAATGCACCTATGTACATACAAAAATGCATAAAACCATACATAAAAATATACATAGAAACATACATAACATGATGAGATGACATAGTCAAGGCCCGCTATACGGAGGGTAAAAGTGACGAAATCAACAGACGGGAGCAAACATACAAAAATGGTAGCGAGGAGATAATGGCGACGTTAGGTCAATTTTCCCACCTGTCGACCGATAAAACTGGGCCTTGTGGATTGCATGAGCATGAGGAGGAGTTGCAGGTGGGGAATACAAAAAACATACCAAATTGAGGTGAGGGGCATCTAAGCAATTGGGTTGCTACTTGAAAATGGTTTTAGAACAGTATGTGGGTTGCAAGTTTTATAATGCCTAGTGTTTTCCAAACTGAAATTTTAGAAAATAGTATGAATGTAATCAAAACCTTTTTTGATTAATGCAGTAACAACCCAATTGGTTTGTCACCCCTCTGTTCAATTTGATTAGACACCTAGTGTTTTCCAACATGCAATTACATATAGATAGTATGAATGTAATGAAAAAGTTATGTTTAGTACATAGTAAGAATGTAATGAAGATCACCTTCAAAATTTATGCAGACCACATAGACTGAGATAGATAAAAGATAATGTATTGAGTGAAGAGATTCTCCCTATTGTTGAGAAGTTGAGGAAGGTGCATGTGCAGTATGTGCAAGGGGAAAATGACAATGCAAAACTCGAGCAATAGGTAGTAGAAAGTATGTAATGGAAAAGGAATCTTCTCTAAAAACACTTGAAAAGAAGCAAACCAAAGTGAATGAGATAGATAATGCATTGAATGAAGATATTTTTCCTCCGCTTGATAATTTGATGAAGGAGCATGTGCACTATGTGAAATGGGAAAATGGAAATGAAAAACTGGAGGCAACAGGTACTAGAATACATGGAATGAAAAATGAATCTTCTCTAAAAAAACTTGAAAAGAAGTAGAGCAGAGTGAGTGAGTTAGATAATGTATTGACTGAAGAGATCCTCCATGCTCTTAAGAAGTTGAGGAAGGTGTTGTCATTGATGTCAACAAGTTGGTGTTGTCATTAATGTCAACAAGTTGGTGTTGTCATTAATGTCAACTATGTGTTGATGAAGAATGTTGCATGATGAAGATGTCGAGGATATTGAGACAATTGTGTTGCAGTTGGTGCATGTATGGAATAGCTTTGTTTGTGCATGTATAGTTGAGATATTGAGGAAGTTTTGTGAGTACGTGGAGCTATCTTTATGTTTTTGTGTTTAGAGATGTGTTGGAATGATGTAATGTGCTAATATGATGTCTATGGTACTTGGTTTCCAAGTACTTTTGAGAAAATTTGATAAACAAAGAAAATAGTGTTGAGCAAGTGTTCAAAATGCGCTCTAGGATGTGCTCCACATTTCTTTTAGGTTGATGCTATGCCTATGCAGATCTAATATGTTGTTCAAGGTTTTTAGTAGTTGTTATATCTAGAGTTTGGGTTTCTATATCATTGTGAAGAATGAGATGTGTTCACCAGTGTGTGAACTAGGTTTTTAGTGGTGTTTTCTATGGTTTGGGAGAAATGTATTTTCTCTACGTTTCTCCATAGTTTGTTTTAAGGTTGTACAAATCTGGGAAGTTTCTTATGATGTTCATATATTTCATTATTAAGGTTGCTCTTGATTTGGTGTAGTACAATGTGTATTTCATGCGTTAGTGTGCGAATAAGGTTAACTAGATGTTCTAGGTTGAAATATTTCTATGATGCGAGTTTGGATGAAGTCCTTGTGGGATCTTAGGTGGTTTGTGGATTGTTCTAGATCATGTAAAAGATATTTGTGTGGTCCACGTGTCATCTTTATAAAAAAGAAGTGTGTACTTAATGTTTTATGGTGTTTAACACGACTAACAATCAACTTGGTGTTAACACTACATGTGAAGCTTGTGGAAGCATGTTGAAGTGTGTTAGAAAATATTTGGGTCCTAAATAAGGATTTAAATGGGTCACCCTCATTCCTATCCATTGTGGGAATGTTTGGGTGCTGACCTAATTTGAAATTGTAAGTGTAAAGGATGTGTTGCTGACCTTGGAGAAAATTTTCAAGATTGAGGATGATAATAATAAGAGTGGTTTTGATGGTAGATGCAAGAGAGAGGTAATATATATGTGATATATATGTGATTGATGAATGTGATGCAAATTATAGAAGTATAGATGTGAATTTGAGCAGAGCAGTGCAAACTTCAAGTGTTGGACTTCTAGAGGCAATGAGTTGAAGGTGTCCATAATCATTCAAGAAAGATTGCAAGAGTGTTGGAGAAATTGTGGTGGATTCTCTGTTGCATTAAGAAGTTATTCTCTATGTAACATTTCTCTTTTATCTTCATTTTCTTTCTATGGTAGTGAGCCCTAGCTGTGAGCCTTTTTGGATAGTGTATCCTATTCTAGTAGTAAGCCCTTGTACCATTTTTGTAATTAATGATATTGTGAGCTAATCCTCATACTAGTTTTTCCCTTATTGGTTTTTCCACGTCAAACTAGTGTTCTCTTGTGTATGGTGTTGTTATTTTAGTTTTTGTTATCTGCATTTCATGGTAAATCACTTTAACATAATAAGGGTTTAGTGAATGCTTGTGGATCTGATTACTATTGAGGGTTTTGGTGTTTTAATTCAATACAACAGATTCATCCTCCCTCTTAGTTGTCTTGTTCATTCAACAAGTGCATGTGTAGTATAAGCAAAGGGAAAATGGCAATGCACAAGTGAACAAACTAAAGAGGTTTTGTATTGCACAAGAATTTGTGCAGGTAAAGAAAGTGAGAGATGGTGCTATGGGTGGAGTTAAACAAGTAAATTCTATCATGAATAACTTCTACAACACAGTATATTTTCCACTATGAACTGTAATAACTATTTTATCTATTAGTTTTGAAGCTTCATAAGTGTCACTTGCCAAACTAATAACTTGTAATTTTTCTGCAACACATTGCACGAAATCGTCTTGTCCATCAAAACTTTTTTCTCGAACTTCCCTAACTTATTATCCTTTTCAAAAAGAGTACATAGGAATTTGAATATTATTTATCTTGAAGAAATTTTTAATGCATTCCACTCAATTATCACCACACCTTGACTAACTCTACTTTCCTTATTTTGATTGAATGAGATAAAAGAGGAGTTAGCCAAAGTGTAGTGAACATTGATTGGAAATGCATTTAATGTTGAGCTTCAAGAGGGAGATTATTCAAATTAATTTTGTACTCTCTCTAAAAAGGGTAATAATGTTAGGGAAGTTCTTGAAAGGTTTGATGGAAAAAACAAATTTGGTGCTTTGTGTCCTAGGAAAATTACAAGTTATTAGTTTGGCATAATTATATGTAGAAAACATGAGTCTAATGAAAACCTTTAGTTTTGTAGATAGTAAGAATGTAGTGATGTTCATTCACCTTCACAATGTAAAGAAACTCTTACTTACACTAAAAGTTGCATTTCAATTTCCTTATATGATTTAAAAATAAATTCAAAATAATTTAGAACAAATAAAATGCCCACACAAAACTAACTGACATTGGACATTGTATTTTTCAACACTGCAAACAATATATATATATATGTTTCCAAAAAATAAAATGCTTGTACAAAACTAACTGACATGGCACAGTGTGTTTTCTAAATTAATTTTTTTTAGCTCTAAAATACTCAAAAAAAACTTTTCATAACGAACTAACTAACATGGGACAGTGTGTTTTCCAACACTACAAATAATGCAAACATTTTATTTGTTCCAATCAAATGAAAAAAGGGAAATGCTATATTTACATCACCAAAGAGTTGTTCTAAAATTTGAAGGTAGACTTCATTATATATATATATATGTATATATATGATTGTAAAATAAGAGATTGAGGAGATCTTATACTTATTTATCATTAAATAATCACTTTTAGCAACTTGATGGACACCAAAAAATTATTAGAATTTTAATATATCACTTTCATGAAAAATTAAACTAGACTAGCATATGAGAAATTCCTTCATTTTAGTAGGTGAATCTACCTTATATAATCTAGTCATAAAATACAAAATAAATAAATTATATTACTAGCTATGCACACTATACAAATTGTTTGTTGGGGTTTTTCATGTAAAAAACACTTGAAAATAATCTAGGAGGAAGGAGCATAAAACTAAAAGTACTTATATCACCATGAGGTTTTGGATTTTGTAATAAAATAAGCATATGAGCTAGAAAGAAAACATTATTCAATGGTTAAATTTGAGATAAATTAATTAGTATTAACAATAGGAATTATTTCATAAAAGTACACAAAAAATACAATTTAGACAATGTGATCATCAAGGAAAATAATCCTTAAAAGCTTGCAAAGATACTAAGTAAGAATAGAGGATGAGTTTTAAGAAAAATTGACCACAATCTTCACATTATTGTCTTCATAAATATTTGTACAATAAACTAAAAATTCGAATGGGGATTCCTACAACATAAACCAATTAACAACTCTCATTACATTCTATTTGCATTATAAGAAACATATTTATAAGATCTATAAGAGAAGCTTCTAGGAAATAATAATAAAATAATATTTTAAAGTTACTTTTAGACAAATTATGCCTATATTTTTGAAAAAGAGGAAATAGACACTTAAAATAAAATGAAATAGACTTTCCTTTGTTTTAATCTTTTCTTTCTTCAATACGGGTGTCTAAATTAATGAATGATTGAGATGCATTATTTTATTTTTTTTAAATCAAAATTTTCCCTTGATCCATTCAACTATACCAAAAATTATTCATGATTGGTCACCTTTTTCCTTTAAGTCCTTCAACTTTAGTGTTGATATTTCCTTTGGGCAACTTATTCACCTAGTTGTGCTTTTTAGCCATCATCATAATCTTAGTGTGAAGTAGGGTTAGTAGAAAGTGAAAGATAAACATGAATTATTGTTCTAAGGGTTAGAATTCATAATACCCAAATCAAGAATGCTCAAATCCCTACTTACAAATGAAATTGAGTGCATATATGGTTAGAAATCAGCATATAGTAATGACAAATCAAATCAAAACATGAAAACAAACTAATGTGCAAACCTTGCATTCCATTTTAACAGTGATGGTATGTTGGATTGCTCAATCAAGAAGCTACCATGATTACGAAAGCATGAAATGATGACCTAGATGAATGATAATTGCTCAAATTATCAATCATAATGCTATGCTCAAGTTCTCAAAGTTTCTCAAATGATCTAGGTGTCTCATAATGAAGGAATGATGTTTGTTTTATAGATTTTTATGATTATGATCAACAGTTGAGATTAAACCTCAATGCCCATGAATTTGAGTGAATCAAGGAATATGAGGAATCAAGATCAATTTGAACTCAAAATATCTCCACAATTTGAGGAAATTGATTGAGGATGTTTTGAAATGAAGGGTAAAGATTAGATCAATAAATGAAGGGATGAGGATGAATGAGATGAATGAGATATTTTAGGATCTTTTGGAAAAATAATATTCTATGGGAATATGCCTTTGAGAGGGAAAATAGGACAATTAAATAATTCAAGATTATTTAATTATGGAGGATTAGGATTTTTTTTATTAAAAAAAGGAACATTCCAAATGAATGGGATGAGAATTAGATAATTAAATAATAAAGATCATTTAATCATGAGACATTAGAGGAAAATTAGATTTATGGCTAATTAATTAGTTAAAATTATCCAATTAGGGGAGATAAGAGGAAATTTAGTGAAATATGGTGAATTAATTAAATAATTCAAGATTACTTAATCAATAGAGGAAATAAGGTGAAAATAATAGAAAATGATGTTAAAAGGGGAATTAGTAATGGAAATGATGAAAATGATGCAATTATACACTGATTAAGGATGAATATGATGAAAATGCAATATTAATGATGTGTGATACGAATTAGGAAATTATGCATTTCTACATTTTTCCCCTCTTTGACACAATAAACTTGTTACGTTGTTTCAAAGCTTTTTGTTGCTCAAAATCAAATTTTAAAATATTTAAATTTTGATGCCCCACTATGCCCTAGCGAGTGATGGAAGAATGATAGGACACTATGTTGCCCCCTCGAGAGATTGGCTAGAAAAAAAAAAGTTTGGGTTAGGCTCATGATGAGAGTTTAGGACCAGTTCAGATGAGGAGGAAAAAAAACTAGGCCCTAGTGGTCCTAGAAAATATTCAAGATAAAAAATGAGGCTCAAAAAAATGATCTAGCAAGGCGGCCATGAGTGAAACCCTAGGGTTTGGGGTATAGCTGGGAAATTAGGCTTAAATAATCCTCATTTGCACTCTCAGCCTTTAGAAAATTTCACTCTCTTAGAGCTCTCTGCATCTAGAGTCTTCAAACGTGCTTTCATGATGGCTCACATACCTCATGGACCATACCAAGTAGACCTAGTTTGTCAACACCAAAGGCTAGCCAATGTAGGACCTGTGGTACATACAACTTTAATTTTTGCTTGCACATAGATTTAGGCGTTTAATTTCTTAGCTAAAGGTAGGTTAGCAAACATGTTGATCTAAGGATTGGAATGATTGCACGTGATAAGGTCACATTTGGATTTGTGAAAGCTCATGTTTGTGAAAGGAGGTTGTGTGTGAAACTGGAACATGTATGCCAAAGGCTAGTGTGTATGCATCATCACGGTTGCAAAAGATGACTGCGCTTGATTTTTCTCAATAACAATTAGGGATTCGATACGTTTACACAAAATCACATGTTTGATTATTTATATAGCGACACATTTGCAAGAAAGCTCGTGTTTGATCTTTAACTAGCAGACTTAGGATTTTTTTCTTCTGATTTTTGCAATTTTGACATCTTTGATGCTTTTCTTGCAGCCATGCTTCATCCTCTCTATGTGAGAGAATAGAGACCTAGGATATTGGACATATTAGTTCACATTGGTGAATTTGAGATTCAATTCCTTGGTGTTGTTGTTTTATTCGATCTTGCTCATATGCCTAAGATCATAGCACATCAGGTTATGATGACTTCACTTGTGGAGCAGTGGAGGTCAGATATAACTACCTTCCATCTACCTACAAGATAGTGCAAAGTGACCCTCAAGGATGTATGGAGCATCCTTAGGATTCCAATTCATGGTGAGTACAATGTGGATAGAGGAGTAACGGTGATGGCGAGACTACTAGGAGAGGATTTTCTAGTTTTTACCGATGGATAGATTGACTTACAACCTTATATTGGTGAGGTTCATGAGATTACCATTTTTCTTATTAGACTTATTATGGGGTCTTTGATTCCTGATAGGCGGTCTTTCCAGTTTCCTATTTGATGGGGGATGGTTATTGAGGGGATGATGCTAGAGGGTACTAAATATGCATGGGGACCCTATGTTTTGGCACACTTATATTATGATATGCATCAGGTCTGCTATAGAGGAGCTACTAGCATCTCAATAGGAATGATATTGTTACACATATGGGTGTGGGAGAGGATAGCAACCACTTGTCCATAGGGAATTGGAGAGAGGGATGATGGAGATCCCTAACTATATAGATATTTTTATTTTCTCACATATAGGCAGCCAAGACGACTACACTACTGGCAGGGGTTTTTTGATGACATGACTCGATTTATATGGCACCCATGGATCAAGTGTAAGGTATGGATAGATGATTATCTACATGTGACATACTATAGACAGAACCAATGGTTGATTGGGAGGAAATAAAGCATAGTAGAGAGGTATTTGTCAGATAGGGTGCAACATTAGTTCAGAGAGAGATAGATTATATTCGATGTTGATTATCATGCTCTTTATTCCCACACTACTAGGGAGGTTCCTATCTAGGGTCCTAAAACATCTTCATAGATAGCCTTGGCAGAGCTTGTGCAGATGGATCCCCTAGCATGGGGATGGGAAGTTGGTCTAGATGATCTTGACACTACATAGGAGTATGATGCATGGTAGGCACCACATTGCCCATTGAGATTCACATTAGCTACAAGGATTGGAGCACTAGAGGTCATTGGGGTTAAAATTAGGAGGATTGTAGTAGGGGCTAGCCAATAGGTCAGACAGAGATAGAGGGTTGAGGTTGAGCACCATCAGGTAGTTCAAGTTGATCAACATCAGGATCAACATAGATAGGATGATTAGGAGAGTCAAGATCAACATGATGGATAAGATGATTAGGCACCCCCTTGACAAGATGTTCAGGTTCTTGCACATCCAAATCAAGATGATAGGGATGCTCGAATAGCTGAAATATCTGTAGAGAGAGACCAGACATGTGTAGAGTGTGATACATGTGCAAAAGAGAGAGAGATAAGACTCTCATTAATAGAGATGCATGGTCCAAGAAAAGGGACACAAAGATAGGTTGATGAAAGGCTATAGAGGTTTAGGTTGCTACCCTTATGACCAAGAGAGATCAGACCCAAAGCGAGAGGGATGTTGCTATTACTGAGAGAGAGATACAAAGCGCATGCAACTTGAGATAGCACAAGACTCTACTATTAGCATGGACTGGTACATGTGGTAGTGCAAGTTCTTGATAGAGGAGATGACATATTACCACACCTTATATGAGGCAACTATTCCATGAGTGTAGAGATGACCAAGATTTGGGTCCAAGAGTGGTACTACAAGAGGAGAGGCTAGAAGGTCAGGGGGTGCCTCAATTAGTTGGCCATCATAGTAGCCATCAAGACCTTTTCTACAACCACAAAAATATTTGGCACATAGTGAGCATACATAAAGATATCTCATGCATGATGTGAAACCTCCTCTTGATAGAGAGGAGCATAGGGAGTGATAGACATTTGGTGTACATTGATCTTTTGATTATTGATGTAGAGAATTATTTATATGATGTAGACATGACTCCATATGATCTATATTTATCAACCTTTTGAGCCTCATATATATGCATTTAGGATGTATCACACATGTGACCATTTATGATGTACCATGACATTTTCATATTTTGATGATATATGAGATGAGATGATTTTCAATGCAGCTACTGATGTGCATGATGTTGATTTATGTAATGCATGATGTTTATGATTCTATTATTATGATGTGGATGTGTTGATGATTATGAGATGCAGGATGTGATGCTTTATGATGTAGGATGTGATGTTATAATATTGATGATATGCAGATATGATTATTTTTATATTTTTTGATATTTGATATGCATGATGTATGGATGCACAACTAATGAGTTTGTGGCTTCATGATGCATGTGATACTAATGATTTTATGATGCGGGATTCAAATGTTAGTTAGAAGAATAGATAGAGATATCAGAGGATAGAAGAATAGAATGATGTTGATCAGATTTGTTGAAAATCCATTGATTATGAATGTGGATGAATGATAGTGATTTGATATTTGATAGTGTATGAGAAAAATGTGATGAGCATGCTTTTTTATTTTTCGATAGAAACTAATGATTAACAATTCTTATTAATGTAGCAAATAGACACAATGCACAAAGGTATGAAGAACCAAGGTAGCTTTGTATCTATTGCATGGATTTTGACTCTACAAACAAGAGGAGTATTCATGTTCATACCAGACATACGAAAACCTTGTTAAATAATGTGAGAGAATAAAGCCATCGAAGTAAGGAGACTTATACACAAAAGTTATGAAAAACTAATATGCACCAGACAATGTTTTACTTGAGACTATCCCTACACACACAAGGCAAGTATTCACCATGGTTGCATTACAAGAATATCCAACAAAAACATCATATGAAATCAATAATCAAAATATAAATCAGAAAAAAAGATCAAAACGGATGAACAAAGATGCCATATCACTTGCCAAGGATATTTTTAGTTTAGGGATGTTCTCCCTTGATGATTCCCATCATAGGAACGATATATACATTAAGGCTCATGCTAGGATATTGATGTTGATAATGATTATATTGATAGATAAGGCAATTGATATTTAGGCGTTGTTTCAAATAGATATTGATCAATTTTTTATGATTTTTGAATGTTTTGGATTTCCATAGCTACTATGTATGGTTTTATTGCATTTTCAAAGGATGAGGATGATGATAAGTTTATTATGAATGGATTTTTTATTGTGGATAGGTGACGACAGAAATGGGAATTTTTGAGATTTTTGAATGTTTTTATTTGTTTACTTTTTGAGGTTATTTTGAGGCCATTTTTGGTGTTTTGAAGATATTTTGATTTTTTTGGTATTTTGAAGATATTTAAACCTAGTGAGGGGAACCTAAGGGGAAAAAATTAATGCCTTAGATGCTCATCAATGATTTCCTTTCTTATGTGACACACAAAGAGTCTACGCAGTTTGATTATTGGACTAGGATATCAACTCATACTTGGATGGCTAATGATGTTTTTGATGTATTTGACCTTTTTATGAATGTTTTTTAGATTTTTGAGGATGATTTGGATGTTTATGATTTTCAAGATTATCTAGATGTTTTGTTATTTTTCAAGATTATTTGAATTTTTATTTTTTTTCAGGATTTACACGATTTGAGATATGAACAAAGATCCAATCCATCTATAGGTTCAAGAGGATGCCCCCAGTTAGGTATAGGATTTCATTTGTTATCTATAAATGGAATGATGTGAATAGAGAATGGTGATAGTGCAACAAGGTTAGACACTTAACAAGTGATCAAGCCATGGTTAGACACATGTTTATTATGGATGAAATGGATGAAAGCATGATTATGGTAATGAATGGATGGGATGGATGTGATCTTTGATAGATGATAAGGTAGATCATAATAAAATGTGGCACCTTTTTACAATTTTTTCACCATAGTACCTATCCTAGAAGTGCCATAAAAATGGTTTTCACTTAAAGGATGATTTTTTTCTCTTTACTATTTATGATATTATTCTCTTTT
Organism: Sequoia sempervirens; assembly: GCA_007258455.2. Classification (NCBI taxonomy): domain Eukaryota; kingdom Viridiplantae; phylum Streptophyta; class Pinopsida; order Cupressales; family Cupressaceae; genus Sequoia; species Sequoia sempervirens. The sequence goes on along the minus strand of VDFB02281072.1, from coordinate 13,708 downwards.
TTTATTTTTTTATTTTTTTTGCTAGGATATTCTGATGGGCTAGGTGTAGAACTTTTTTAGATGACTATTGTTGAGAGGTTCCACCAAAGGTTCTCCTTCAAGGGTTGTTGATTGATATGTGCCATAGCCATAATTTGTAGTGATCACAAAGGGTCCCAACCAATTCAATTAAAATTTTCATTTTCCTTCTTGATTAAGCTAAAAAAATTTATTTTCTTTTAGGACTAAGTTGCCCACCTAGAAGCTTCTTTTATTGATTATCTTATTGTAACTATGCCTACAAAAGTTTTGATGTGCTTGGAGATGGTTTAGAGTGCTCAAATACATTTTGTCTAACAACTCAAGCTCTTCGATTCTAGATCTTTGATACTCTTCATTGTCAATTAGGTTTTGCAAGGATACCCTTAAGGAAGGGATCTTGACCTATTCAGGAAAAATAGATTATGTTTCGTATACAAGGGAGAAAGGGGTAACACCATTGGGGTGTATGGATGCTCATTCGGTAGGCCCACAAGGTAGGATTTAAGTTGTAGGTACTAGTAGTGACCAACATCATCAATAGACTTCTTAAGGAATTTAAGGATAGTTGTGTTCAATGCTTGCACCTGGCCATTTCCCTGGGGGTAATACAAGGTAGAAAAGTGGTGTTGGATATGGAATCTACAACAAAGGTCATAGAAATATTGATTTTTAAATGGAGTCCCCTTATCAGTGATAATGGTCTAGGGTATGTCGTAACGATAAACTAAATAGTTCAAAATAAATTTGGTTATTTGTTTACTCGTGATGTAGGTTAGAGATACGACTTCTATCAACTTTGTAAAATACTTTGTGGCAGTTATGATAAACTTATGTCCATTGGATGAAGTAGGGGATATATTTCATATAAGGTCGATTCCCCATTGTGAGGACCATGGTGTAGTAACCAGGTGTAATTCTTTTGTTGGGGCATGAATAAGATCATCGTGTTGTTCGTATTGAAGACACGTCTTTGCAAACTGATTACCTTCTTGTTCCATCAAGGGCCAGTAGTATCATGTTCTCAATAGATTCTTAACTAGACTAGATCCGCTAGAATCCAACCCACAAACACCTTCATGTACCTCTTATAAGGCGATCAATGCCTCTTCTAGGTTAAGACATTGAAGCAATGTTCCATTGAGACGACATCGATATAATGTATCACCAAGTATGGTGAAGCATGAGGTTCAAAAAATGAAGGTTTTATTTTGAGTGATATTAAGGTTAAGGGGTATGACTCCATGTTGAAGATAGGAATTAATTTCTTGATACCAAGGTGAGTCGAGACCAACAACGTCGCACATGATTTTGGACTTTGGGACATCGAATGTGGGTATAAGTAGTTTCTCCACAAGAAACTCATATTTAGCACTATTCTTTGACATATCAAGAAGAGAACCAATGGTAGATATAGCATCGACAACTCTATTGTTTATCCTCTGGATTTTCTCAAAGAGAATGACTAAGAAGTTTGCTTGAAAATTTCTGCCATCCTCTTCTAAGGAAGCAATTTATTATCCTTAGTTTTATATTCATCATTCACTTGTCTAATCACCAATTGTGAGTCTCCATAGACTTGTAGTTCTTTGATCTGTCATTCAACTATCATTCTTAACCAGTTATCAATGCTTCATAATCTGCTATGTTATTGGTACAGGGAAAAGCGATCCTATATGCTTTAGGTATATTATCTCCTTATGGTGTAACAAAGATAATTCCAGTTCCTAATCAAAGTTGGGTTTGGGATCTATCATTTAATATAGTTCCCATTAGCTTACTTGATTGTCACAAGGATTCCTTCATCAGGGAATTCTGATATCAACGGTCAGTGATCATCAAGAGGTGATTCAACCAATTGATTTGCTATCACTTGTCCCTTAATTACTTTTTTGTCAACATATTCTATGTCAAATTTAGTAAGGATCATAACCCAATTTTCCATTCGACCAGTTAAGGGTGCCTTATCCAAAAGATATTTCAACGGTTCTACCTTAGAGATGAGTTTGATTTGTTGATTAAGCATTTAATTCCTAAGTTGAACTATGATGCAAAGACAATAGCTAAACAAGATCATTCTATAGATGTGTAGTTTAGTTCATATCCCACCAATGTACGACTGATATAGTACATTTCTATTTCCCTACCGTTCTCATCATGTTGTGTCAATAAGGCACCTAGGGCTACTGATGTTGTTGATATATAGAGGATCATTGGTTTTTCTAGTAGAGGATGCATCAACATAGGAGGTGATTGCAAATACTCTTTGATTTGTTGAAACACTTATTGGTACTTCTCTTCCCATTTAAAGGAAACATCCTTATAGATTAGATGTGTGAAGGGATGACATTTATTAGCTAACTAAGCTATGAATCTTCAAATGGATTGCAATTTACCTTGAAGGCTCTGCAACTGTTTCAAAGTATTTGGTGGAGGCATTTCCATAATGGCCTTAACCTTCTCTAGATCCACTTCTATACCTCTGTGAGATAAAATATATCCTAGGAGCTTTCTTGATGTGATACTAAAAAACACACTTCTTTAGATTGAGGCATAGGCTATACTTTTCTAACCTGTCAAATATACATGCTAGGTTATCCAAGTGACCTTGTCTTGTTAGGGATTTTGCTACAATATCATCTACATAATCCTCCATGGTGATGTGAAACATATCATGAAAGATAGAGGTCATTTCCCTTTGATAGGTAGCTCACTCATTCTTAAGCCCAAACGACATGAGATTCCAACAATAAGTTCCCTAGGGACAAGTGAATGTTGTCTTATGTTGGTCTTCAGGTGCTATTTTTATTTGATTATATCCAAAAAACTATCCATGAGGGAAATAATTTCATGACCTACTGTCAAATCCACTATCATGTCAATATTCGACAAAGGAAATTCATCCTTCAGACAAGCTTTGTTGATATCTCTAAATTCAATACAAATCTTTATGCCCCCAATGGGATTAGAAATAGATACAAGATTGGACACCCACTCAGTATAATCAATTGATTTGATGAAATTGTCATCCAAGAGTTTCTATAGCTCGACTTTAACCAAAAGTGTTATCTACAGATGCATCTTGTGAAGCTTCTATTTTATCGATTTTTCTCCAAGAAAGACTGTCAAGTGATGAACCACCAAGGTTGGGTCTAATTCAGGCATGTTAGTGTAGGACCAAGAAAAATTGATCGTACAGTTGCCTAAGAAAGCTATGAAATTCTTCTTATCTTCAAGGTCCAAAGAAGCTGCATAGAAGGTGATTCTAGGGATATTTGATGTTCCCGTGTTTATTTACTCAGTGTCTTCTACAAGTACTATTGATATCTCTTGGTTTTGAACAATGTTGGGGGGATTAAATCCTCCATCTTTGGGTGCCTCAAAGAGCTTTTCACCCTTAGATACATCCTTGATTTTTGCTTTTCCTTGATTTGATAGTGTCATATTACAATTTTCACTAAAGGATCTCTTTTTGATTTTTAACTTTTCACTTTTGTGACTGAAGGACCCAATCTCTCCTCCAAAGTATGCATCTTCACCAAGTTATATGTCAAATCCTACCTTATGATCTCTGGGTGGTATACTATCTCTTAGTCCCATAAACTCAGTGATAGCTTCCTTGTTTTGGAATATGTCTAGAACCAACACTCGTTGTTGGTCCCAGTCAATTAGTTGAGGATAAATGAGTTGAAGTTCATGTTTCTTAGATGGTTGGTCAAAGGATATGGTAGTGATGGTATTGATAAATGAATTATCAAATAGGTCTATGATATACATGGATATTTCTTTGATGGAATCATCATCATCAAATGTCTTAACCACAAGAGAGGAATAAACTTCCTCACAAATGGTACTTTTAGTGTTAGGAGTTACAATGTCCAACAAACCATATCCTAGTCCTTGATTATTCTTACATTTCTCTAGGCTAATGGGTTCTCTCATGCCTTGCTCATGTATGCCAAGGCCACCTTTTCCTATGAATCCCATGCTTTTAACAAGCTCAAAACCTTTATTATTGTGATCAAAGGGGATAGGTTCTAGCTCTTGATCTTCTTCTTCCTTGTATAACTAGGTAGAAACATCTTCTTCTATGACTTCATTGCTCAAATCTACCCACTTAGAGAAGATCATGGGTTTGAATTCAATAGTAGTATGTTCTATGATTTCATGTGGCTTTCCATAAGATCATGGTGATAGAAGAAGTTTCCCATGCAAAGGGATTGTTTCATGTGATAATCCCTACAACCATTATCTAGTACTTGGATCTTGAGATCAAATTTAGGTGGGTTTGTTGAGGATGATGAGGCTAGAGATATAGGGTCAACATAGTCAAATGAGTGAAAAGAGATATCATTATCAGGCACTTGGAAGATATCTATGTATTTATCTTCTAAGTTCTTACAATAATGGAAGGGTTTTGGATCAACATAAATGGTGACCTCTTTGTCATGGTAGGGGAACTTCAAGAATTAGTGGTAGGTTGAAGGGATAGCTTGCATTGTAGGAATCTAGGGGTGTCCCCAAATAAGGTTATATGGTAGCTCAAGATCCAATACCTGGCAGGTCATTTTTGCTATTGTTGGTCCCACTTGAACGAGGAGTCTGATGGTACCTTTAAAATCTCTCCCATTATCATCATAGGCTATGGTTGTAATGTTCCTTTATTTTTCAATAACCTCATCATAATATCCTATCTTTTTTACTAGTTTCAAGGTACACATGTTTAGGCCTGTGCCACCATCTATCAATACTCTCTTTATTTTGTGTTTATCGATGTAGACTTCACGTTATAAAGCTTGGTTATGAGGTGTGCAAGGTAACATCCCTTTTGGAAGATACTGTTGGGATATGAAGTCAATTATTTTTGATATTCTAGTAGTGATGGATAGTTGACATGGATGGTACACGCCTGGTGTGGCCAAACGCCTACTATACAACTGAAGGTTGTAGTGACGGGGGTTCCTAGGGGGCTAATATAGCCCCCCTGATGCCAAAGGCATTTCTAGCAACACCAATTTTTTTTGGGACTTTCTATTTTTGGTAGTTTTTCTAAATGTTCAACATTTAGTTGTATGAGTCACACTTTCTATTTTTTATAAAGTTTTGTTCAAAAAGGACTCTTCAATTTAGATTGCTTATCCTCAGTTGAAGTCATGTTTTTTGTAATAGCTGAAGATTGTTGTATTGTGAATTTTTTCCTGATAAATAAAATATGAAAGATCTTTGCCCGTGGTTTTTCCTAGTATAATTTTACTAGGTTATTCATGTAAATTCTAATTTTTTCTTGTGCTTATTGTTTTTTCTCTATTTTTTGCACTATAAATTTCTTACAAATATAAGGTGGTGAGTAGAAGCGATGTGCCCCACCATGGCTTGAAACTAATTAGTGTTGATATGATTAGGCACATATGAGTCTAGGAGGGCTTTATCCAAAACATCTTTATGAGCTAGGGATATCTTGAGAAGCTCAAGGATGGAAATATGTGTGGGAGTATTTTTTAAGATGATCAATAAGGTTTTACCCAGCTTGTGGAGGTTTAGGAAAAGATTTAGTTTGCGGTGTGGCTCCTTGGATTATAATCTTCCCTCGTCATGTAGTAACGTTACACTCAAGATTTTTACCAACTATAGTCACAACTGTGATATGGTGATTGGCTTCAAATGTAGTACCCACTACATTGTCATAGGAGTATGCGGCTTTATTATAATCCAATCCTTTTCCTTTTTCATTTTCTTTAGCATGGTCAGGGATTGGATCCTTGTAGATTCCCAAGTTGTTATTTTCGGACGTATTAGGAAAATATTCAATGTAAAACTCCCCCTTATCAATTAGATCTTGTATGAGGTTCTTTAGTTTCATGTAATTATTGGTTTTATGTCCTTTAGTCCTATGGAAATCATAATGGTCATTCTCATTGTACCAAGGAGGTTTGAATTGTAGTTCCTCATAGTTTCTTTGTTTTGGTAATTTTTAACATTTGATTGAAGCACTTTTCAAAAAATCACTTCAATAGGTTCTCCCAAAGGAGTGTATTTCTATCTTGTTTGATTGAAAGTACTATTATTAGGTATTGGTGGTCCTCTTGGAGGATTTTGATTTTGATTATTCGTTTGATCGCTTGGAGGATTATTTTTTTTGTTTCTTTGAACATTGTGTTGATGATTATTAGATGGAGGTTCTATGGTTTGTATGAATTTTGCATCCACTACTCCATCATTGGTAATGTTTTTGTTCTTTTCCCACAAGTGAGGTTTATCAGTTGAATTAGAAAGTTGATCTTTGTTGTTGTATAGCTTGATAAATCCTTTTGCAATAAGAGCCCTTTCAATGGTTATTCCTTTTTCAATTATTTCACAAAGGTCTCAGGACATAACAAGGTTAATTGGAAGCTTAAATCGGTGTTTAGATTTCCCATGAAGATTTCCACAAGTTTTTTTCAAAAACGAGCCATTTACACTTAATTTCTTTGTGTCGCCACCATTGCAAGAAAGAAGCAAAGGGATCTCCTTGGTTTTTTTTATTTTATACAAGTCAAGTATGGTGATATCTTGTTCGATTTTGTACATGAAGTGATTGATTAATTTTTCTGATAGTTCGTTGAATGTTTTAAGTCTAGGAGGTAAATGAGAAAACCATTCTATGGCTTGTCCACCAAGGCTCCTTGGCAATAGTCTCATCATGTAAGAGCCATTTTTAGAAACATCCATGCATTTATGAAAATTTGCATATATGTTCAATGGGATCTCCTCTTCTTGCTTATCCAATTTGGAAATTTCAAAATTCTTAGGAAGGGAATTGTTGTCCTCAATTGTACTTAATTTATGGGAGAACCCTACAAAAATTATTTGTTCCATATCCACATCCTCTAATCACATAAAACGAGAAAATTTCAGCTATCATGTATTGTTCTAATCCCTCAAAAGTCTTTTGAGTAATCATTTTGCTTTTGAAAAATGCAAAATCTAAATTTCTTAGTAATTTAGAATGTTTTACTTTTATGTAATGTTGCTGAATTTTAGTGATATTACATGCTTTCATCGAATTGCATTTTGGAGTGCAGTCATGGAAAAATTTCTCACAAGTTCACACATATGACATTTATGAGGTTTTTAAGGCCAATTTAAATGTTGGTTTTAAATTTTTTTAATATTTTTTTTTTTATTTTACTTCAATTTTCTCAATCACCTGCACACCCACTTCTCTCTTTGGCTCCTATGACACATTTTTCTTTGGATTTTTTTGCAAATTTTTAAGCGGATTCACCATTATCAAGGGTTATAGGTATGATGGTCTTTCTTTTGTGTTTTCTATCATTTCTTTCTTATTTCTTTCCTTTATTTTAGTGTTGTTTAGGTTCCATGTTTATTTGGTCATCGTGGTTGTTCTCTTCTAGAAATGCATGTGTCTACATACATCTTTTCATGTTCAAGGTGCCAGTCTATCGTTTTCTCCACTTTATCTCTTGTGTTTTCTTTTTTTACTTAGGGGTTGTTTCAGTCGACATCCTTAATCCCCTTCACATCACAACCCCCCACTGTTAATTTTTTTTCAAGATTTATATCCACTCGATACGGTATCTTTTAAGGTGTACTATAGAGTTTATATCCTGTGTGACATCAAGATGAGTTGCATTACCCATCAAGTGTAGTTCAAGTTTTATTCCCTGATGAACACCATTACATCTAACTTCATGTGCTTGTAGGTAATTTTTCTACACCTACATGTTATCATTTACCCAGATATGGTTGGGTTTTAAATCCCAACCAACATAAGATCTACCAAACTTTTATTATGTATCTTAGGTTTTAAAACTCGAAATACATAATACCATACCTTTCCGCACTCACATTTAGTGAGAGGATTTTTCCCAATGCTACATCTCACTATGCACTTCCAAAAGTGCAAGTCGGAAAAAATTTCCTAACCTACATCATCCTTGCATCAAGAATTACCCCTATGTAGGGGTAGAGAATTTATCTCCCCTTGCACCTAAGTTACACTACCTCATGTAGGGGTGGAAAAATTCTCCACCCTTACATTCAAAATACAATACCCCATGCAGTGGCATAGAATTTCTCTGCCCTTGCATTCCAAGGTTCATTAACACATGTAGAGGCATGAACTTTTTCCACCATTGCACATAACATGGAAATTTATCTAACACTAGGAAAAATCTGAAATTTCTTTTGTAGCTTCACCATCAATGTTTGATCCTTCACCAAACAAGAGAAACATGAAGTATAAGTGCCAAGGGGTATTCCTAACAACCTTTGTGACTTCAAATATTGATGACATCAAGGACACAAAAATTGGTCATGTTGACATGTCCAATTTTATAGAAAGGGTGAATAAGAAGCTAGTTGATGAAGGCATGAGATGTATTGTTGAGAGAAATATCCATTTGGTGGCTACTTTCTCAGTGTCAACACATAATCTAGACTTTGTACTTGCACTAGTAGCCCATTTCCACAAGGAAACCAAAAGTTTCAGAGATGTAGATGGAAATGTGCTTATAAGATTGGATGAAGAGTTCTTTGATAAAATATTCAAATGTCCAAGTATTGATATATATGCTAACCTAACTATGGAAGATTCTTGGGCCCATTATGACAATAACCCTGATAAATGTAAAATGACCATCAAAACTTGGTGGATCAAAACCACCAGGCCAAATATCTCAAGGTGGCCTAATAACATTCACTGTAGTGAATTTATTGAGGAGGTAAATGACTTGATAACTCTTCTCAATAGAGTTAAGGGATTTCCCACTTCCACCAATTTTTGGGAGTGGATGTATCTTTACATTCATGTTATAAGGAAAAAACAACAAAAAATATTTTGAGGAAAGAAAATAAGTGATGTCATTTGTGAGCAGCTTTATAAGGTTAGTAATTCATTGAAGTTCTACATGACTTCATATTTATTCTATATTGTTGCTTCTATGAGGAAATTTCTGGGGTTTTTGTCACAGGGTGACAAAAGGAAAATTCATGTATATCAATATTACTCCCAATTGACTCTGAATCAAAGCATCAAGCATTCTAGGAGAGTCAATGATGCCTTTTTCTCTTCATATATGTGCATGTTTGATAGAGATCTTGAGAGGAAGAGGGTATTAGATGAGGCATGGGAGTTGGTCAAGAAGTTAGATTGTATGTACCTACAATTTCCCACTTTCACATATATCCAAGTTGGTTATTTTGATGGATACCCATATATGCTCCCCAGGTATCCTAGTGACAAGATTGTGCTCATGGAGCTATGCAAAAAAATAATGGTTGTTCAAAGTAGGAAAGCTGAATCACACAAGCCTAGATTCAAGTTTCCTCTAACAATTGGCAGGTACACCATGACCACATCTCCCAAAGCCAAATTTATGGAAATATGGATGCAATGGGTTACAATGAAAAAACCAAAAGGAGGCCTAATTTTGATTATAAAAGAATGAAGGACAAACTCAAGAAAATACACACTCATGTGTATAGGGTTGAAGACATATGGACTGAGTGAAGAATTAATGAGGATGTAAGGAAGCTTGAATATAGTCGACTTACCTTGGAGCAGATCATAGACTTGGATCTTGTTGATATTATTGAGGATATGTAAGATGAATATGAAATTCTTGACCCTTCCTATGAAAAGAATAAAGTGGTTGATACTCCTCTTTCACCTATACAATGGTCACAAAAAGATATGATCTCCATAAGAGAGAGGTTTCAATATATTCTTGTAAACAATAATGTTTGGTTGCAGGAAAAGGGGATAAAATTGAAGTATTTTAATACAAGATCAGAAGAGGAGGAAACTAAAAGGCCTACAAGTAAAAAGAAAAGGGAATTAAGGAAAAAAAACAAAGATGATACTTCAAGTACCATCAAGGTGCCTAAGCTCATTTTCACAATGAAAGGAGATAAGAGTAAAGAACAAGGAGGGAGATATAATCAAGGTAATGAACAAGGAGAGGAAACTCCAGTTAAAGAAGTACACAAGAGCCTCTAGTTAATTCACAACTTGAGTACACGCCTAAAGATTTCCCCCATCTTTTCATCTCCTATTACTGCTACATTGCCAAGTCCTACTCCTCTTGTCATTACAAGTGAAAATACTTTTCCTACTACTTCCACAATTTCTATTGCTCCTACTATATCAATTTAGTCCATGCATTCATCCCCAACCTCTAAGTCAATTTTTTAGAGTCCTCATAATGATTTTGAAATTTGTTTTGGCTCTTCATCTTCTCTACCTAGTTTTTCTTCACCTATTTTTGATGTGAACATGCAAGCTGAGTTTGAAAAATTCATATCCTAGTCTACACAAAATGTGTCTAATGTGGAAATTCTAGTTGTAGTTTTGACCAATGCTCCACCTATTGTAACCACCACTATTGTGAATGCAACTCCATCAACAAAAACCATGGTGGCAGGTCTTGAAGAAGGTTCTTCTCCTCTTACCCCTTGGTTAGAAACACAAACATCGAAGAGGAAGAAGCAAGCCATCTCTCCAGGTGAATTTTATTTTGGCCAAGTAGTTCCTGTAAAGACCAAGTCCACAAAGAAGGCCAAAAATATTTCTAGGGTTATGGTGGGTAAATAAGGTTATAAGTATTTTGAGATAGCATAGCCTCCTCAAGATAAAACTACATAAGAGGTTGATTTTTCAGACTATGCAATCACCAAGATTGAGTTGGGTATGCAAACACATGAAAGTGCGAAGGAAGATGTGTAGGTTGCATTGGCCTCTTTGCTAGAAAATTTTGATAGGGACAAAATCATGAACGATCAACTGAAGGCTAAGGTGGAACAAAACACTTTCATGATCCAAACAATAACTCAATCTTTTGAGTCAATTGATCCTATTACCAAAACTATAAAGGATCCCATTTAAAAGGTTGAGAGGAAACATGTACAGGGAAGAGTTGTTTCTAAATGGATTGACAAGTTGCTGACACAAGGTACACAGTTGTTGAAGTCTTTAGTTGAAATGATCAACAAAATGGAGAATGTAAAAATTGAATTGAACCAAACAATTGTTGCTTTGTCTTAAAATTTTCAAGTGTTAGAGAAAATTCTTGAAGCATGGACTAAAATGAAAGATATCAAGCTTGATGTGTTGGATTTTGGGGTGATTCCCATTAGAAAAATATTCATTAAAATACAAGAAATAATGATACATAAAAAGGATTTCATTGATGAGCTAATCCAAGATCTACAAGAAGTTCAAGATATAGGCCATGATAGAGAGTTGGATCTTATCACCAAGATTAAGGAGTTTCCTTGCCAAATATTAGATGAAAGTCATAAATTCCTTCCTACTATATGATTATCCAAGAGTTTACATCATTAATTCGAAAGGAGATTGAGTCAGTATATTTTTCATCGGCTTCTATTAACAAGTTAATGGATTTTAAAGTGACTTTAGATAACCTAAAAATAATATTGGATAATCACAAGAAAGCATGCATTAGTATCGAGGACTCTGTCACATGAGTTCCCACTATATCTAGCCATACAATAGGGCCAAATGATTCTGAAGTCCAAGATACGTTGAAAAGATATGAAGACTTCATGGAGAAAAATGATGAAGAATGAAAGAATGTGCTTATCCAGACTTAGTTTATTTTAAGCTTTTTCCTAAATATGCAATTTATATTTTGTAGATGACATTTTACATGTCTTTTCTAAATATGCAATTACATATAAAAATATAGAAGTCCTAAATCAAATCAAACTCTATTGTTGAATAAGTCAATTTGTAACTTTCCTACTTTAGCTCTTGGATCTCCAAATTGAAGAACATTTTGAAACTTTTTTTTTAGGTGTAAATAAAAATTCAATCAATAAAAGAATTTGCATCCAAACTTTTCCTTGGATTAATCTTTTTATTTATTTAGATTGCTCTTATGTCTTTCTCATTGCATTATCTTATACATGATTGAATAGTGGTGTGAAATCATACATTTTAAGAGGGGATTCAAATATGATTTTGTATACTTTGAGTTGCATTATTATCTTTGAATATTATGTTTATGTGTGGACTTTGGAGATAATTCAAAGACTTTAGGCTATGAGTTGTTATTTGCGTTAATTGATCTTTTGGTGGCATATATTGGATACTTTGGGCTACAAGGTATACCATTATTTATCTTTTCAAATCATCATAGCAAGCAACAAAAGACTTTGTGCTTTTGCGGGATTTCTTGCTACTGACACTCACTAAATTATTTTAATTATTCTTTTGTCTAATTGAATCAAATATTTGTTATTATTGCTCAAACTAGGACTTTGTGGTTAATTACATGTAATTGTTACAGGATATAATTGTAATTTTTGTAAGAGGAAAACATTTATTTTGAAACAAGAGAATAGGATGAATGGAAACACCCATGGATAATTGTCGTGTATATAATCTTGGTTAGTTACTAGTTATTTTTAGTGAGCAATAAGAAGGGAGCATTCCCTTTTTGAGAGGATAGATTTAATCTCATTATACTGTGGTTGATATCACCATTTTGTAATCAGTAAGTTGATTACAAAATATTCACCCAACATGAATCATGGTTATGCCCTGATCATAAGGATAGGGACAAATATCTTCCAAGGCATAACTCTTCTTGGTTTTCCCAAGTTGTATGTCTTATATATTTTGATCGAGGTTTTGAATTTTCAATGCTAACTCATTTATTTATGTGTCTTGTGGAGGATTAGGTGGATTACAGTTTTGTTTTTCAAAGAATGATGAGTTGTATGATGGGTTTTGATTACGCAACAAACCTTGAGGGATGCTATGTGTATGCGATGAAATATTTGGTCCTTGAGGAGCATTATGTTGGTATTGTGGAGTAGTGTTTGGATCTTGTGGATTGACGTATATGTATATTGATGATTAACAATTTGGTGTTGAGGAACAAGATTTTGTTGTTTTGGAACAAGATTCTATTTTTGAGGAACAAGATTTTTTTGTTGAGGAACAAGATTCTATTGTGGAACAAGATTTTGTTGTTGAGGAGTTTGTGTGTATGAAGGATCATGTTGATATTGCATTACATTAGGATCTGAATTTTGGAATTTTAACCCTTGTTGATATTGAGCATTGTGTAAAGGGTCTTGATAAGAAGGTTGTTGTTGAACCAAACCTTGGGGAGTGTTATGTTGAACCATGCCTTGAGGAGTGTTATGTTGTTGATACGTGGGTTGTTGTTGGGGCAGGTTGATTTTTGTGTGTAGATATTGTTGGATCTCAAAAATGCAGGTTGCAAATCCTAAGAGGATGCCAAACTCTATGATCAAATTTGCAACGTTCTTGAACCAACGAATGAAGTTAACTTATGTGTTTGGTAGCTCCCTACGCTTCAGGCTCTACTAACCTAGGCTGGTATACCTTTATAATGAAGCAAATTTGGAAGAATGTATGATCTGGTTGAATTTGTGGATCTATCACAGTGGCATAAAGTGTAATAGATGAAAGCTTGCTGACTACTCCTACTCCTAGTATTGAATTTGAAATGTGAATGTTTTGAATAAGATTTTATGAAATTCTAAAATGGAATTGGTATGACCAGTGCCTACTCCTGTTGGGCTAATGGAGTCAAGAGGTGAAAGATATGTGACTTAGTTACTGGCTATAATTCTAATTGCTTGGCACTTGTGACTATTTATACCTTGTATAAACGTGCAAGAATGCAATTATCAA
>VDFB02281071.1:0-29660 GCA_007258455.2 Sequoia sempervirens | reverse complement strand
TTTTATGCAAATGTTTCATTCCAAGTTGTGGGTTTCTAGAGTATAATTGTAGTTCAAAATGGTAGTTTTGCATCAATTTGCTTTAGTTGTGGTCTAGTATATCAATTGTGGTCTTTTAGTGAGTAGTTGCAGTGCAAAAAATTAGTTGTGGATTTTTTTTATCAGTTGCAATTCTAGAATGTTGGTTTTTTCTTTTTTGAGGGTTTTAATATGGTTTTCGTGTAGGTTTTTGACCACTTTTGATGAAATTTTGCTTGGAAAACATAGAAAACAGTTTCAAACAATTATTTTGATCTAGTTTTTGATTGAAAAAGTTTGATTCCAAGATGAAAAAACACATAGACAACAAGCATAATTCTTATGGTTGGCAAGGAAACTACTAGTTGATATCCCCACTAGGATTTCTCCAACCACTTAAGCAAGGTAGATAGCTAAGACTTGGTGGCACTAACTCCCCTCCATGGCACTCACTTCTAGGGCTCACCAAGTATCATTCCCCAAAAGAGGAATTCCTATCTCTACACATGCTTAGTGAAGATGTGGGGAGGCTTCAAAGGTCTAACCTCCTATGATAAACAAGCATATAAAAAAGGTTTTTGACCACTAACACAAATTGGTTTCTAGTAAGGGAATACATTCAAGGTGGTCATACATGCGAAAGATTAGCTCAAGACTATGGTCAGTTAAGAGGCCTCCCAGTCCCTTCCTAAGAAAGTATTTTTATGTAGCCCAAGGGGCTACTGAGGGTGTCACTTGTCGGTATGACACATCCACACCTTTTTACTTGAGACTTTCATCACAAGAACATCATTTATATAGCAATTTCAAAGGGATTGGATTTAGCCTGTTACCACTTGGGTCATTCTCACCTTTCGAAGTGGGGTGGTGGGCCCTCTAAAAAAAGGTAAAAAATAGCAAGGAAGTACATTGTTTCTGATTTCCCAGATCACCCAAAGCATAAGGAGAGAGCATACACAAATGTCTTCACCTCACACTCGCATGGTGTTCATTTTAAGCCAAAAATCCAAATATGGGGTGTGATTGTACAAATGCCAAAGAAATTATTTTTATCCTCAAGATCGCTAAATGGTGTGAGAGGAGAACATACACACTCTATGATAGTTTGCAAACCATAAGACACACAACACACTTATAAATTTTAATCGTTTTGATTATGATTTGAAGATACTCAAATTCTTTTTATACCAATGATGTTTGATGTAAGTTCATTTTAATTCCCATGAGTGAGAAAATGCATTTTTTCATTCTTTTTAAAGCCTTATGAGTGAGATATGCAAGTTTTTTTTACCCTTACATGATCTTGATGCAAGTTGTAGTTGTGAGAAAAAAAAAACAAAATTAAATCTCTTAAATCTAAACTAATAAAAGAGCTCAATTTTTTTGTTGTTTCTAAAGATTTTTTTTAAGGAATCCTTGTATTTTGAAGCCACACGCTAAAAAGAAACAATTATCGCACAAAAAACTCTAATCTATTCGAAAACCCAAAATAAAAATTGAAAGCACACATAAAGTAGAAAATTTTATACCCAATGGGTAGTTGCATCATTCAAAACTACAAATGCGTCACTATGTTGCATCACACCAGAACAATTGCATCAAAGTTTTGAATTCAAATCTATCACCCATGAATACATCGTTGTTTTCCTCAGATGCATCATTATTTTGAACCCAATTCCCTCCCAAAACAGTTGCATTGTTATTCTTATTAGATACATCATTTCTTAGTAGTTGCATTGCTGTGCGTCTCAGTTGCGTCATTTCATACGAAAAACATACAAAAACAAAAAGAAATCCATATGGATCCTACAAAATCTTGTCGTCACATTGGGTTCACCAATGTAAGATGGGTTAAAATGAACTAGCCTAGATTATAGTGACAACCACAACACTACTAAGCCAAAACCCAATCCAAAACAAGAGAAAACATTCAAATGAAGAGAGAAAAATGAAAACAAAGAAAGAAAGAACTCCCTATTCCCATTGAAGTTGAATCACTTCTCTTGTCTCTCCTCTTATTTTGCAAATATTCCCTTAGATTTGTAGTAGAACTTGTGCAAATACCTGCAAATTGTAAGCAAGAATGTTAGAGATAAGTGGTTGTTAAGGAAAAAATGGAGGAGAAAGGATTATTTTATAGACATCCATTCAAACGGACAATCAAGATTGATCTTCTAGAAAGATTCCAAGATCAATGGATGAGAATACATGCAACACACGAAAATGAAGGTTACAAACTGTACAGTCAATATTAGAAAGAGCCTAGAGATGATCACGACCGAGATTTGAAAATGTGTTAGTGGAGGGATAATGGAGAAATTATAAATTGAAAATTATTTAATTCATGAGAAAGGAATCTTTGGACAAGTGGAGGCATAAACAATTTATTCAAATTATTTATTTGCAGAAAAAATAAGTGGGCATTTAATTAAAACAATTTATAAAACCATTTTAATTAAATAGGAGAAAAAGGGAGAGAGCATTAAACGACTAATTTGAATTAATTATTTAATAAAAGAGAGGGTTTGGAAATAATTAAATAATTTTAACAATTATTTAACTATAGAAGAATTAAAGGATAAGTGAATGGTTAAATAATTAACTTTAATTATTTAAGTATTGACAAAAGATGATAAGGAAATAATTAAATAAATAATAATATATTAATTACTGAAGAAGAGGGGGAATTAGTGACACAATTAATTTATTTAATTGATCAAGATAGAATAAAGCTAAGAAGTGAATTAATTAAACACTTAAAAATTATTTAATTAATAGAAGAATGTGATCAAGAATAATTAAATAATTAAAATTATTTAATTATGCGGACACGAAGACCAAGAAAAATGATGCTCATAGACTAAAACATTTTTAGTGTCTACAAATTGATTTGAAATAATGCCTTGAATGCTTGAATGGA
This sequence comes from Sequoia sempervirens, assembly GCA_007258455.2. Classification (NCBI taxonomy): domain Eukaryota; kingdom Viridiplantae; phylum Streptophyta; class Pinopsida; order Cupressales; family Cupressaceae; genus Sequoia; species Sequoia sempervirens. The sequence goes on along the minus strand of VDFB02281071.1, from coordinate 26,722 downwards.
TCATGAACACTACATCAACATATTATATCAAATAACATGCATGATGTAAGAGGACCTTGATATGACAATTGGATCTTGATTGTTGCAATAATTATTCAATAAATATGCTCTTGAATGCCTTGAAATGATCTTGAAATGCTCTTGTGAAAGTACTCTTATGATAACTTTAACTTGCTATATTGAAAATCTTACATGAAACATAGTGAAATGACCTTATATTTATAGTTATGTAACATTAATTTCCCAAAATTCAAATAACACAAGCTAACATGTGAATATAGATTTGAAATCATTAAAATACTACAAAAAAACATAATTTAAATTTAGGTCCTAGGCCCAAGTGAGGACCCATTTTCCCATGGGCGAATGGATCCTAGGTCACTTACCTAGGACACACATTGCTCAATTAGAAGTATTATGGGTCCTAGGTGGCTTACCTAGGACATACATTACTCAATGAGAAATCTGAAAGTAGCAAACAAAAGCACAAGAAGGAATATTTTAATGCCTATAAATGTAGAATAGGACCTGATTAGGGACTCATTTGCCTTATAGAGAATGGGTAATAGATGAGGTTTTTGAAACGAATCTTTACTGATTTTTAAGTGTTTTCCAGTGGTTTTTAGATTCAGGTGTGTTACAACAAGTTTTATTTTGTTTTTCTATAGAATGCAATGTGAAATTCAAGTGCAAAATGTGACAAAACGAAAACCTAAAAGACCTAGTTTGACATGCAATTTTGTTTCAATTTTCAAATGCAAATTTATATGATGTAAATGATATGCAAGATGTTTCATTTTTTGTATTTTTCAGATTTAAATATTGCAAAATATACAATCCTAAAACCCTTAATGAGATTTAAATTTGAGTGCAAACTAAACACCCTAAATGAGACCTAATTCAATGTAAATACATGCAAATGAATGCAAGATCTAAATCTAGGATAAAAATGACTCCAAAATAAAAAGATGCAATGATAAAAGGTGTGTTTCACCATAATGAAACATGGAATAATGGGGTAGGGGAGTTTCCCAAAATGAAAAAGTGGACCCAAAGAGGGAAAATGGGTCCTACCTCTCTAATTTCATTCAGGAAATGAGATCCACACAATGAAATGACTATCAACCAAAAGGTGAATTAAATTAAGGTGTGAATTTGCAAATTTCCCTTTTATGCAAGGATGGGGGTCTATTCCAAACAACACTTTGGGGAGAAAGATTAAAAATAGTAAACAAACTCCAAATTGTAACCTATAAAGTGGATTCAAAAGATTTAGCATAATGCTGATGGAACCTATAGACTTTCTAGAGAATCTAGAAGAGATAACTTTGCATACCTCTCAAAAAAGGTGTTTTCAAAAGATGACTAAGGACTCATTCGCCCTATGGTGAATGGGTCTTGGCTAGGGCTCTATAGAATTTGTTTTCGGGTTTTTTTCCTCAATGTTTGCACTCCCAAATTCTAGTCAGGCACTGTCGAAAATCTAGAAATAAGTCTTGTAGCTCAGTTTCTATGATTTGACAACTTCCTTTTCAACTTTTCTCTCCAAATGATCTTCAACCTAAAACTTGCAATCACACATCAAAGGAGAAAAAATGTTATTTGTTAGGGAATAGGGGTTTTCCTTGGTCAAACCTTGTTTTGGTAATTAAACCTTGAAATGAATAAAAACATAAAGGAGTGATGAATGAACAAATACAATGTTACAACTCACTACACCTCAATTGAACCTTAGATAATAAATATACAACTTTGCATGAAGTGGCCTCAATGAATGTAGATCTTCATCTCGAACTTTGATGTGAAACAATGCCTTTGAATATGCTTGATAGATCTTGAATGCTACATCAACGCATTATCTCATACAACATGCATGATGCATTATGCATTTGACATGAAATAGATCTTGATTGCTGCAACATTCTTCAATAAATCTTTCCTTGAATGTCTTGAAAATGCTCTTGAATTTCTCTTGATCCCATAAAATTTCTTTTAGGACTTGAGCATAAAATTTCTTAGATGAAACTAGGTGAAATATCCTTATATTTATACATAACTTATCATTAGTTCTCGAAATTCAAATATCACAAGATGACATGAAATCTTAGGTTTGAAATCATTAAAACATTGCTTGTAATGCCCCCGCCACACAACCCTAGGGGAAGTTGCAATTTACTACTCAAACGTACTAATTTTTTTTTGTTTAATTACAATTAACATGCAAATTCACTACCCATTGCCAACAACCCCTAAGGTTACGAGACTGAGTTTACTTAAAACCCAAACAAGAAACATGAATTGAAACCATAACATTTAATCTCTTACTAAATTAAATACACATACATTCCATACATGGTAAAATTACATCGAAGCATAAGAGATACCACATGTTTCCAATAACAATAATTTACAATATGATTACAACTCTCATTCTGCAAATGAGGTAAATCCAATAAACATGATAACAATTTACATCTTCCACCTTGATACAAATGAGGGGTAATAAAATTACAATAATCACCAAAAAGAATAAAGCATGAAATGAAAATGGATCCCACGAGCTCTCCAACTGGAAATCTTGTCCACACGAACAAGAAGATGACCCAACGAATTAAGGTGCACGTTCCACCCAACCATGTGATACCTGAAGGCTCACCCCCCATGCTAGGAGATAGTAACAAGGATTCCAAGACAAGACCATCTACCTCTAGACATAGGCTACACATAACCGTACTGAATTAAATACAAGTACAACATCACTTAACACAATCGTTACAATACTTCCAAAGTTAAATAATCAATTGCATCATTGATACAAACATACTACTAACTTAGGAGAAGTGTCATCACAATGTCACATGGGATATCTTGGTAAGTCTTCCTAGGTCCTGGCCCCCATCACAGGATATCCTAGAAACCTCTAATGACTCCCAGTCCCTCATGCAAACCAATGCGGAATCAATTATCTCTCATAGAGACGAGATAATGATCTTGCCATTCCATCCCTTCTTGTCTCATCCCAAGTCTATACAAGCCCTTGTGTCCATAAGTGAGGCAAAATTAATCTTGTTAAGTGTTTGATACAACTTAAACCTCTAATAATTTTATTTACGTTATCACTGAATTAACTAACTTGCAAAGAGTTTCCCTAACACCACTTTTTGTGTCAACCCTTATTGCAAGCCACTCCTCTAAGACAACACATGGAATAACTCCACACCCAAGGGTACAGAAGTGCGACCTAAGGAGAAAGACTCCCTATCCATGACATAAAGTCCACACATCATGTTCTTGATAACCGGGTATAACATTGGATCCAATAAGACACACTACCCAAGGCAAACAATGGTTGACTACAAATTACGACAACCCACGAAATTAAAAGAAGACCCAATATGGAATTCTTACATACCAAATAACTCCATTGCCCAACATCACGAAAGAGAGAGATTTCATAATGAAAGACAAATTAGGAAAATTACTATACTACTTTAGGATTTCTTAAATCCAAGCAAGGCGATAACATATTGCATGTAATCAAATAAAAATAATTAAATTTTTTTGCAACCACTCAAAAGTAATTAAAATTACAATTGCAATATTGAGGACTTTAAAACTAACAATTTAGTTCCATGTTTCTCAATCATGCTAATGTTCAAAATATATATTTTTTTAAATAAAATCATTCAATGATAAAGTCCACTATTTTCCTCTATTATAATGAAAATAATCATCTTAAAAGAATTTATATTTAAATATAATCATATATTAAATATACATATAAAAAGATATACTTAATGTATATACAAATATATAATTATTATTTTAAATATACAATTAAAATCAACTAATTTAAATTCCACATCCCAATGATTTAAAATATATAATATATATAATATATTATATTTATTTAATTAATAATAAAAAAACAACATATTAAAGTTATATATATATAATAATTAAATAATATATATAATATATATAGGGGTTGGGGCTAGCTTGGTTAGCTAAATGCTGGCAGGAGGTTGGTCACAAGTTCTAATCTCCCCCACCCTTTGCGTGGTATCGGGCGTGTACTTTTGATGTCGCTAGTCACGTTAAAGAAGTTTACTAAGCGCTTTTCGGTTTATGCGAAGAATCGATTCTGCGGTCTAATATATATATATAAAATATAATATAAAATATTAAAAAATAAAGCATTTTATATTGGGCAAAACCCCCAAAGGGAGGGGCCAGCGACCTATGGCCTTGACCTCCCACTTAATTGGGCGGCAACGCCTGTAGTAACACTTCCCCACGGGCTATAGAAGTCTTGCCACAACTAATGCCTCTTAGGAAATTAGCATTTGTCTCTTGACCATGGCTGCCTCTACTATAATATATATATATCTCCAGGGGGGAGTGCGGTTGTCATATTCATGGTGCCTCCCCCCTTATAATATATATATATATTTAAAACTAAAATGAAATTCCCTATTTTAGGATTTTCTGGAAAACTTGTGATATAAATTTTTGAAACAAAATTCTTTCTAGAATGCACAAACAAAACATATATATATATATATATATATATGTGTATATATATATATATATATGTATATATATATATATACATATATATTATAAATACATATAAATTTTCCATTTAACTTGATCAAAGAAATGAACAAATCTTTTCCTATAGAACAAAGATACCGTAGAAATAATTTGCAAGCATAAATTCTAATTTTCTAGTTGCAATTAAATTTATTTTGTCCATCTTTCAATTTTTATTGTTTGAATCTTTCTTTGTTTTCATTTTCTTTCTTGATCTTAACTCCGTGGTTTTTAAAATTTGTTTAAAACAAATTTCAGTGAAAATCAAAACAATTTCAAAACAATTAAACAAAAAATAACCTGTGATGTGATCTGAATTTTGAAGAAACAATTTGGTGTTAAGCTTCTTGCCAAATTAAAAATCTAGATCTCCTTCCAAGCCTCCCCTTGCAAATCCAAGATTGAATCCCACAAGAACAAAACCCTCTTTCTCTTTCTTTTTACAATAATTTTTCTTTCTCCAAAATTGAAATTCCAAAATCCCCAAAATCCCAAAATGGAATGGCTCTCGTAATTTTTTCCCCAAATTTAGTCAACTTCTCTAAAATATCCCATCCACCATAGTTATTGCATTTTTTTGAGATATTTTGTTTCTAAAAAAATTAAAACCAATTTTTTTTCAAGGAGCTAATACCACATTTAAAATTTTCCTTTTCACAAAAGGTAAAACTTAAAAAAAATTATTTTTCAAAAAGAATCTAACACTTTTAATTCCAAGATGGATAACTTAATTCAATTCCTCACAATTAATTTAATTAATCAATAAAATAAGTCTAATCCAAGATTATATTATTTTATTAATTAAATTAAATTAATTAATAAAATAAATTAATTAATAAAATAAATAACATTTCTAACATTACAACGAGATATATTTAATCATCAATTTAACTACACAAGCCATTTATTTACTTTTATAATTTGAAATTAAATAAAAACCAAGGTGAAATGGACAACATTAAAACAACTAAACTTGACTACAACCCGACCACACTATGACCAGGGTGATGACTTGGTACGAAAAACCTAGCTACTATCTCCCAATCGATTACCATTCGCCAATGGACACGCTCAAACCTAGGAAATCAGGTGGAGTTGATGTCTTGTACCTATCAACTTGTGAACAAAGAGTATATCGAACATGCACATACATGATATAATAAAACACACCGTGAAGAGGAAATATCATAATCGTAGGGCGCTCACAAGCGAGTGATACAATCCCATTCCCTTCACCATTACAGACTTTCTAACTAACGAGTCTAACATCAATAATATAATAAAAAGCATAAAGCATCATTAATTAACTGTCTGTTATGCTAATTCAAAGCTTGCCATAATGATAACATTAGAGTAAAATACCATCACATCAAAATATAACATTCGCATTGCTTAACAGTTTGTGATCAAATAGTAACCAAGTACCATAGTCAAAGTAATAACAGAACAAAGCATAACAAGGAAAACACTATCTGATCAAAAGATCCAAAATGGAGGGGTGCTACATTGCTGAAAACATATTTCAATGAGTGGTCCTAGGTCACTCACCCATGACACACTTCATACAATGTGTAATTTCATGTGAAAATAGGGTCCTAGGACCTAGTGAAGACCCATTCACCATGTGGGGAATGGGTCCTAGGTCACTAACCTATTACACACAACTTCTAAAATTAAGTGTTGTGTAATGGAATTTATTAATTTCAGGTTTTATCTCTCAAAATTTTCATTTAATTAGGATTGGATTTGAATTAAAGGGGCTAATTAAGGAAAATTAACCTCAATTAATTAATAAATCCCTAGATTAGTATGTAAGTGTAAAGGTATACTTTACAACACCCTAAGTAAGGTACAATTAAGTCCATTTAGTTTAAAAGGGCCCTAAACTTAATTTGAATGTCAGTAAAACACACATTACAACACTAAATCAAGGCAACATTAGGTTCATTTTAATATTAATTATTCCTAAATTAAGGAAAAAGGGATATTTTTTTGTTAATATACAAAATTAGAGAGAATATCAAGAGTATACTTGGGTTATGCAAGGGAGATACTTGAGGGTGACTATGTGATCTCAATCCCCTAGAAGTAATGCAAAAGATCCAAGTCTGACATCATAAATCTATCATGCAAAGAGGTTTTCACTACTTTGATGGTGGATGAGCGATCCCTATGATCAATAAGTCATCAACATAGAGAACTAGAAAAGTGATAGTGTCATCTTGTTGTAGAAGGTATAATTTGGTATCATAATGGTATAAAGTGAACCCAACTATTAGAAGGAAGGATTCCATGTTGGCATACCAAGCTCGAGGATCCTATTTGAGGCCATAGAGAGACTTTTGAAGATGAAAAACTAGTGAAGGGTATTGTATGAATCTCTATGGTTGCTCAATGTAGATTTTAACTAAAGGTCACCATGAAAAAGGAACACTTTACATCTATCAAATGAACTTCCTGACCATGGGTTGCAACTATGTCAAGTACAAGTCAAATGGAATTCTTTTTGGAAATTAATGCAAAAGTATTATAGTAGTTAATCTTGGGAACTTGGGAGAATTCTTTAGCAACTAGGTAAACCTTATGCTTATCAAATACCCCATCTATAGATTTTTTTTTGATAGATCCACTTGCATCAAACAAGTTTTCTTCCCTTAGGAAGAGCGAAAAGATCCCATGTATGGTTCCTTTTCAAGGAATTGAAATCTTCTTGCATAGTAGCTTCCCACTATGGGATAATAATAGCTTCTCAAAAGGTTCATGGATTTGAAGATGAAGCAACAAAGAGATGTGGAGCCTACCAAACTATGACCATGTTCTTCTAGTATCTGAAGGATTACCTGTTGTGTTATTTCACAACACACCCCATGTTGCTACTACAAAATTGAGACCTGTCTCTTTTTGCTTTTTGCTTGGTTTGGTGGAAATGGTAAAATTCATGCAATCTTGTTTTTTGTGGGTTGTTGGCCTATTGGAATATTGTCTCATGGGATAGTACAAAAGGTTATGTGGAAATAGCATTGTTTATTTGATAAAATCACTTAAAATTGATTAGGATAGATATATTTCTTTTAGGAAATTTGAGTCATGTAGAATTATATACTTCACTCTTAAGAGTTTAGTATCCAGTAAGGTAAAATATCCCATAGGGAAGTGTCAAACTGATAGGTATTTATTCCATAAACCAACTCCTCATTATTGGTGAAGTAGGAAATTCCATAGCTTGGACCCAAAATATTAATCAAATGAAATTTATTGAGAAACCAAAAATTGAAAGTGTTTCCAAACCGAATACATAAATCCTTTACCAAATCCCAATCCAAAGGGAGGTCCAACAAACTATTTTGTGACAAAAAAGGAAATGGAGGGTTGTTTTTTATTACCTTCTTGTTGTTTCTGAGCACAAGCTGAGCTAGAAAGGAGCTATTTTGGGTGTTTTCCTACATAAGAATGTTGTTGATTCCATACAACAGGCTATTTTGTTTCATTAATGGAAAAGTAGATGTTTAGCACTTTTTGCCAATCATAATGTTCATCTAGATTCAGGAATGCTAAGGTTTTACTTTGACATTATTTTGTAAATTGTTTTCCTATGTTCTCAATTGCAGGGAGGTTACAAAGTTAATATGAAGATCAAAAATTATTTGTCAAAAATCAAATGGAAGATTTTACAACTTCACATAAATTATGCAATTTGTTCTACACAACTTCAACACTTGTTAAAGTTTAGAATTTGATAGTTTTGTTGTACATTGTTGTTGTTTTATGTTGCCTTGTGGCTTGGTTAAGTGATAGGATTTTCTAGATTGTAACCCATTTTGCTACACTTTTGTAATCTTTCTTTCGACAATATTTTGTTGCCTCTTTATTGTATTTTATGTATTGTTTTAATAAAAAAAGGGAGGTCCAACAATAGGTATTTTTCCCACAATGAGAAATTTCAGCCAAAATCAATCTCGTATGATCTACATTTTGATGATTAAGGTCGATATAGAACCATGCCATTATGGCAATTGATTTTGCAATTGATAGTTAATGCTTTTCAACATATTTTACTCTTTCATAACTACATGTTGGCAATTCGTTACTCCATATTCGATAAGAATCCCCGATGGTTTTTCTAAAAGGAATTTCAAGAAAAAGAGATGATATTGAGATTTTCTTATTTTGAAGTAAAATAATCACGCAAATTAAAGCTCATTCTATTAATGCTCAAATATTATCTCATACACACTCGGTACATCAAATGAAGTAATTATTTAGATGCAAGTGATAAATATTTAGAATGTTGTGTTGCCACATCATAACAAGAGCTGTAGAGCAGCGAAGTTCCTGCTAAAGTGTGCAAGAACGGTTTTGGTCTTGTTTGTTGGGTTGTAATGTTTGCATTTCTTGTAGCTCTGCATTGTTCTTAAATCTATTGTTTTGTAGCTTTACCAAAGTAATTTGTCCTACAAAAGTAAATACAATTCAACATAATAGGCCATGTTGTGCAAATTCTTTGTGCTCACATGCTTGAAAACATTGCTCTTAATCTTAGTGAAGTTATTGGATACAAGTAGTTCCATCAAGGCATTGTTATGGGATATTATTACAGCTGATAGAGTAATTGCTTGAGCTAAAATAATGAAAGAATGCACAAGTAAAAGCAGTTATGGACATTATTACAATGCAATCAACAATGAAAATGTACACCTAACTAGAAAGTGAAAGGAGATTATAAAAGAACATTTTGTGTCACTGCACACATTAGAACATAAAATTGAGTGCACTCTAGGCCACACTCTATATCAGAGTAGTTATAATTAGAAGTCACCCATTCAAAAGTGAATTATACTAGATATAGAAAGAAAATATGGGGACTAAATCATTTTATTTTCTCATAGTATTTATCTGCCTTGTGTGGAATCAAGTCTTTCAAAAAAACTCTTAGTACTAAGTTGAAATTGTTCAAAGGCTTATCATAAATATAGAATGTAAAGAATGGAACATTACCATAATGCTTGCTGAAATGAATGCGTTTTCTTTGAGATTAAAAGATTCTTTTACTATGAGCACTCAATGCCTATTTCTCACATATTTCATAAATACAAGACAAATGTACATGTGTAGATTAAAATAATCGTGCATTGCTTGAAAAAGAAATAGGGAATTGAAAAGGTGGATTTGTCCATAATAGCCATGAATTGAGAATTTGAATGAAAATAAATGTCCTTGAAATTTATAGATTTATTTCAATTGAGAAAGTGAGATCCTATCAATTAGGAATGCAAGGATGAAAAATAAATGGTGTTCTTTTCTCTGGTACACACATTCCATTCGATTGAGCTCGGTTAGAACTTGTGCATGCCTTCAAAACAACAAGGAAGCTAATATAAAATATGTAAAACTTTAAGAATATGATTATAAATAAATCTAAAGTTGAAAATAATAAACCTACAAGCCTTAGAGCTATGAATGATGTCATTTCAATCATCTCATAGATTTAACAAGGTCTATCCAGAGTATTTATAATTTGTACATTTCATTTCAATACAAGAAATACTTTCTACATTTATCAGTACAACTACATGCCCAGTAGCAGCAAAAAAACCAAGTGTTATCATCATCTTCCACCCATTGATTCTAATGCTACAAAATGCATATCAAGGATTTAAAAACATAGTTGTTGCATTATATGCACTCCTGCATTGCTTCTAAATAAATATTGCACAAAAAAAGCTTGTTACAATGTTACCAGATAGAAAGAGAATCAAAAGAAACTTGTGAATCTGGCAGATTTCCTATCAAGAGGACCAATATTCTATAATACAATTCTCTAAACTATTCACAAACTAAAGCATGTCAGTACTGTTTGAACATTATTTTAATTCAAACACACCCAATTATACATATAGTATCTACATGTATATCATACAACTTTACAAGTGAATTGGCAACTAACGAGAGCATGACACCTAATGCAGTAGAGAGCTTGAGAGAAGAGCACAAGTCTATGAATGCATCTCTGGAAAAAAAATTCCACATCAACAGGAAACCCCCACAAGTGGAATAAAGAATTTGGGCAATTGGGGGCAACCAACACGCCAAATTCAATGTCATTGTTGAACCAATTAGCCCCATGTCCAATTTAATAACAAATAGCCAGCTTAGAAAAATGTAGAGCATCAAAGTGGCTGGAAAAATCCATGCAATGGCCATGTTTTTCAAATGTCATTGCAAAAACCTCTCAACAAGAAAGAGGAATACAAATGTGAAGTGTTAGGGAATGATCCAAATTGAAACTCTTCTTGTTAATTCAGCATCATCATCTGACTATCCAAGGATCTTAAAGATGGGGATTACAAATATATACATTGGTAAGAGAAGAATTGCAACACCAAAGTGGACAATCCATGCTCGTTGCATATATAATCCTAATAAATGATATTTCCAAGCCACAAAAGCCTGGCTACATAGGGTCTCCAAGTCACTACCCATGCCTATTGCCAAGGCCAAATTCAATTTCAAGGAGATCAATAATAGTAGAGATGAACATCCCAGCCTTAAAATTTTCCTGTTTCTTTATGACTCATTGATTTTAGCTGAAATAGATATGTGCTAATAAAACTTAAAACAAGAACAAGAATTATTATAACAAACAAGGAATATGAAGTTATGAACACCTGCATATTACCATACCAAGCATTGTTTGCAATTCTGAAGACAATTTGAACAGAGAATGAATGAAATGATATAAGACTTGTGGAATTCATGTGGTGGGTTTACCTTCAGAACTGTTAGCTCTTCATTGCATCCCATTACATTCTAGGGTTTCTTGAAATTCAAATTCAATTTTCTTAGTATGACAAGGGATTTAACTGGTCATTTCAATTCATGGAAATAATCTCTAATGAACTAGATTTACTTAATCATTTCAATACATGCAAATTATTTTAGATCAATAAAGTGTTATGGTCTTCACTTTCATTTTGCTACCAACTTATCCCATGACATGCAAAGGATTCAAAAACTTTGAAATAATTTTTACAGAGGTGATCCATAATCTTCAGAAGCAGTTGCAACTATTGGAAGGCTAAACTGGAAAATAATCTAATGACTGTAATTGAAAGAAGAAAATGTTCTAGAGAGGGTTGAGTGCAATTTGTATTTGTTTTCAGCAAAAAAATTATTTGAACTATAGTTTGGAGATGCCAAAGAAATTTATCAGATATGTTATAAACCTATTGAAAGGCACTATATGGTCAGTGTGAAGTTCATTTTTATGTCCTTTTTCCTTTGTTGGGTTGAAGTTCACATCGTTTATCAAACAATATGAATCTTGTGAACTGTCTTTATATAGGTCATGAAGCTGCTCATGCTCAAAAAAAATTTTCTTTACTTATGAGCTAAGTATGCAAGAAGAGAAATTCAATTTGGTTGATTAGTAGCATGTCAAGTACATGTGTTTTAATTTTGTTGTGAATGCACTAATTAAACATATGTATATTTCAAGCATAGGACTTTTTTCCCTACTAGAAATCTAGAAAATTATTATTTATTAATTGTAGCTATGGAGAAATGACCTCAATCTTAACAAAATTGGTAATTAGTTTCTACAAATTTTTAGGGTATTTGTGTCTGTAGCTTTTGTAGAGTTAAAAAAGTCAGGTTCCTACTAGTTATCTACATAGAAAGACAATCAATCTTAACAATCTCTAATTTCATTTTAATTGGATGCCTTGTTCGCTCCTAGCTATGAATCAACGAGTAATAGAGTTTGATCTTTCATGGAATTGTGCTTTCAAAGGATACATAAAAATGTGTATTCTCTTTACCAACAAAATTGATTTACTTTATTCAGAGTCTCTTGATTTTCACATTGTTCTTTATTAAATGATTTGTTGAGGACAAGAAGAATGCTTAGCTAGTATTTCATGTACAACTTTTTTTAACACCCATGAGAATTTATAACTATATACCTTAAATCTATTTAATATATACCTTCAAATCTATTTCATACAACTTTTTGTTTACACCCTTGAGAATTTTATAACTATAATTTTTTAAAAGTGTTGCTTAAAAAGAGAGGAAAAGAAATTCTTTTGAGAGTTGGGACCAATGAAGTATTCAATAATTTGTATTACCAAGGCCTCATTAAAGAAACCACATCACATCTTGTTGTAGAGTTGCTTGAATCATTCCAAAAGGGAGCAAAATAGGATAAAAAACCAGAGAGTTATTAAAAGCAGGATCACAATTTCAATTGTGTTTGAAATTGTGGGATCGGAAATGACAAAGTGTTTCCTTTTCCAATTTGCATGTTGTAAGTGAGAGTTGGGACCCAGGAAAGATTCAATCATTTGTAATGCCAAAAGGCCTCCAACAGATGAAAAAAATGCATTGAAAGCAACATCACATACTGTTGAAGAGATGCTGAATTTTTTCCAATTGAGGAGCCAAAGTAGGATGAACACCAAAGTAAATAAAAGCAGGATTCTAGAATGATTGTGGAGATATTAAATTGTGTTGCAAGAGAGGAAAGTGATTTTGAGAGTGAGGGGTTTAACAACAATCAGTGCAAGTATTGGATGGGAGAGCTGGTCTTCTTCTTGATCTAGATTGTAAAGTGAAGATTTTATGTTGCTTGGGAATGAAGATATGAGAATTGATATAGACGTTTAGCTCTTGACAATAGGGAATTAATGGCAAAGAAAACTAAGAAGGGAAATAAGGGTGCCAATGCAAAGAGAATGGCAGAAGATTGCCATCTGCTTCTTTGGAGTCTGATTTGACCCCTAGTACACCTGTAAGTGAGTGCACCGATGATAGATGCAGCCAATATCTTGAAAAGAAAGGAAAATCTATGGGTTCTTTACGGGCACCTTGCAAACATTTGGGTAAAGGGGTGAATTGTAAGATTTTTTTTAAGACAGATTGAAAAATATCAAGTTCTGAATTGCAAGGGATGTGCAAAATTAAATGAAAGTGATTCTAAAAATAAAGAAGTTAAGAAAGGAAAGGTTAAGAACTCAACAAAAAAAGGTAGTTCCAGGGTCAAAAGACATGTGGCAGCTTGAAGATTATTGTCCAAGAAGCACTGGGTTTGTCTTTCATGTGGGTTTATAGGTTGTGGTAGCATTTTGGACTCATTTAGGAAGATGGAAACAAAGAAAATGAACTAAATTATCCGGTGAAGAAGCAGTCGACAGGGGACATTCTTGGCAACATTCCCTTGGTTTAAATCATCTATCTGCAATGCAGTGTGGTGATAGGATATTGCGCAGGTGTTTTCTTTGCAAGTCTACTTTGGAATATCACTTTTCCAAGAGAGGTGACTGCATTGCTTAGAAAGGCCAAATTTGTGGCTGATGCCTCGCAAGAATGGAAATGCTTTGTTCAAAGATTACAAGTATTTTGAAGCATGCACAACATATAGAAAAGGGCTTGAACATGATCCCATGAATGCAATTTTGCTATGCAAAAACATGTAGGTCAAAGCTCGGGCAATGGGAAAAGGCAGTGGAGGATTATAATGTTGCTTTGAGCATTAAGCCTGCCTAATATAAGGCTCTTCATAGACGAGTAGACTCAAATGCTAAGGTATGCAAAGCTTTGCCCAGTGGTTCCATTTCTTATTATACCTGATTATACAAAATAGCAAGGAATTTGAAAAAAAAAAAAAACACAAAAATGGATGGGAATTATACTTGATTTACTTTGCAATAGGTCAATATTGGCGATTAATTAATCAAGATCAAGTATGTACATCTTGGGTGCTAATAAAACACTGCGAGAAGGCGATGGACATATTAAGTAGCCTACGTTGAACAGAGTTGAACTTTTTGTAGCTCATAGCAGTAGAAGCCAAGTCCGTAATAGGAGAAACCCCGCCTGGCGACAAATGAATTTTTGCATGCAAACACTGCAAACATGAAAAACATAGCTTAAAACCCTGATTGCTAGCTGTTTCAAACACCTAAATTTTTTGCAGGAGCCTCCTCTATGCTCATGTGGTCTCTTACATTGGTAGTTGCATTGCACCTGCCAGCAGTTTGCAACTGTAAATCAAAACCAATAAGAAACAAACAAATATCACAACAGTTAACTTCCGAGCATATTTACATGCGAGATTAAGAAGCACATAAAAAATTTGAGGAAAACTGAATTTTCATTGGCTATTGGAGCAAAGTTTAATCACTGTTTAGTGATTGAAGGCTTCGCTATAGTTCTCGGCAAGAACTAATAAATAGAAAGCATACTTTGATTTTACAAAGTGCAATAACAAGTTGTAGAAGCTAGAGTCAAGGAAATTAAAAAAAATCAAAAGGAAACTAGAGAAGACAAAGAAGTTGTAGGTGAAATAATTCAAAGGAGAATAAAGCTATCACACATTTTTGTTAAGGGATTATTGTTTGCAAAACTAGGTATTCTATGATTAGACCTTATTCTTAAACTATGGGTATTGTTTATGACATTAAAATGAATGATTAATGATTCAATAAGTGCATGATTAATTTCTTTGATAGTGGGTTTTAATCTAATGGGAGTGTAATTTTTTTATGAAGTAATTTGGAAAATTTGGGACTAACAGAGTAAAGAATTGTAAAAAAACTCTAATTAGAATACATATTTTATAAATGAATCATACAAGACACAATGAGTGTATTAAAGAAAGGCGTTAAAGAGGAATTCAAATTTACTAAGTTGTAGGTTTCAACATTTTATGATATGGTAATAAATACCCATTTGGGTAGTTTCCATGATGAAGAAGTTTACCTAGCACCACACTAATTGCATAGAATATAGTAGTAAATGGGTTACATAAAGCTGCGGGATTTCCATTGGTCATGGATGCTACAAAATGGTACAAAAAAAATCCATTAGTCTAAAGCTATTAGTGACTTCCTATGTGACTAGATTATAGCCTTCAAGGTGCCATGAATGTTTTCCATGTCCTCATATATGGTTTACTCATGTGTTGTTAGAGAAAATATACAGGGCTTAAATAAGGTTGGAACCTTAGGTGTTAATCTAGGACAATAATATAGGAATTACCCTTAGATAACAACCATAGTATATTTGGGTTATTAAAGGAGATTTAATGATGAATTATCCATGTTATTGGTAAGGACTATAGAGGGAGACAAAAAAAGAGAATTTTTGTGGAGGCCCAACATGTCATCAATTATTATGGGTGTTGGTACATCTAGTTTCCAAAATTTACTTACATTAGAGTGGAAATATTCTTAGGTTATGCTTACGTGTTATCTAGGTACCCTACAAATGAAATACTGCTATTAGAATTCTCATAGAAAATAATTGAATCTTGTGATGATTTTTTACAAGATCATAAGAAAGGATAGATTAAATTCCCCATACATATAGGAAGATGCAAATATAATTCCTCAAAGAATCCTAGAGCAACAAGAAAATGAAAATGTATGAATTATAATTGTTTGATTTGGAAAAGCCCAAATATGAACAAACAAGTAGGCTTGACAAACAAATCAATAAGAGATTTACCCATGATCCTCACTTAGAAGATTATTGGAATGATTGTGAGGATGAATATGAGGTATGAAGCTGATTATATTAAAGGTTGACCTTAGTTCAAATGAATCAAATGGATAATTTTTTTATGTGCATCAAATCCCAAGTGGATAGTAGGTGATAATGGCCGCCTTCTATGTAGAAACAAAGAGATTCATTTGGTTTTAATGGATATGTACTCAATTAAAGAAAAATTCTCTCACTATCTCATACCCAATTTTTATAGGGGACCTACAATCACGATATAGAAATAGTATGACCAACAACTACTAAAACAAGCTAGCTAAACTTTAAAAACCAAGATTAGGTAGTAGTCACTTTCAAAAATTCTAAAATTTATAGTTTAGGTTTGATAAAATTACAAAGAACTTGAATGAATTATTTTTGGGTGGTCTTAAGGGTCACATCCAACATGAGGTATGAATGTTTAGTTGTGACTCTATTGTTCATTCTTTTATCTTAGAACACGAGATAAAGGATAACTATCTAATTCCTAGACTTTAAGGGGTTAATGGGATAAAGGAGAAAGAATTAATAGTACAATCACTCCCTTAGGCTACTAGATTGACATTGCAAAAAATTAAGGAGAAGATAGAAGAAGGATTATGTTTCTGTAGAGAAGGGGGACCAACTACTTAGGACCCTAGGTCATGGGAGGGTCCAAAAAAATAAACTTTCCTGATCTACCTCATGCTAAGTATTATCTAGGATAGGTTTGATGTTTCAAGAGGGTGAAAAGGAAGGAAAATTGATTTGTCACTGTCCTTTTATCAACCCAAGAGTTCAAAAGACTAGGTGAGAAAATTCCCAAATCTAGATTGTAACCTAGGTAGCTCTTTTCCAAAGGACTCCAGTGTAGAAGACAGATGACAATGCAACATGTTGGCATCTCGATCAGGCACTAGCATTTGTATGGACATAGAGTATGAAGTATAGTTAAGACTAGCAGGGAATATGCTAACATCCTAATAAATGCTAATCAATGTGATAAGAAAGCTTAAAAGAGCTAAACTACTGAAATGACAAGAACAATACTTTAACTTAAAATATGGAATTTGAGAATGACAAGGTTGGTGAAAATAAAACTTATGATAGGTCCAACCTCCCACAAGCTCCATAAAATCAAAAGTACCTATGTACAATAGAATGGGGAAAAATGTTAGGGTTGTTTCGGGGATTTTCATAGTCAAACCCTCGTTGCAGTGTTCCCACCTCCATAGACAACCAAAAAATCCACAATATAAAAAATGTGATAAAGAAAGTATTGAAAGGAAGTACTACCAAGCAATGATAACAACAATATGCTACATGAATCAAATAACAATGCTAAATGAAATTAATATCATCTCCCAAACAAGATGCCCTCAAGCACGTGAAGGGAGATGTGAGCTCGCAACCTTGCAAATGCTAATGTTGCTGCATCAATGAGAGTGAAACCAACGAAGTCTCAACTTGGATCCTCAAAATTGGTGAAAGTGTTGTGAAATGAAGTGTGGTATGCTCAAGAAGTGAAGTTAAAGAAGTAAGGAGAAGATGAATTCAATGAAGAAGATCTTTTTAGGATGAATAGAAGCCCAAAAGAGCCATTTGAGGTTAGTTAAGGTTGGAGGGGAGTTACTCTTCATAACCAATAGAGAAGTGTAACGCCATTGTAGATTCCAGAGGTGAGAATATTGTCAGGATGATAGTGCACCACAAAGAGGTCCATACACCACGCTAGAATCCTCGACAAAAATTTCCCCACCGACACTATAGACAATAGCCAAGTGGATGGAAGGCGAATGGATGAGGTGGAATAGCATCTTTGAGCTTTAATTATTCTAAGGTAAGGGGTGTAAATGGAGAATTTTCAAGGGGTGCAAATTCACTCCATTACATTTTCAACTATGATAGAAAATAAAATAAGAGATATGTTGTGAGTATGAAGAAAGTATGATGAAGGTGTTATCATTGATGTCAACTGGTTAATTGGTTCTCAACTAGTTTTTGTTGTCATTAATGTCATGGATAATGGTTATTGGTTGTATATGTCAAGGATATTGAGAAAATTGTAATGAAGAAAGGTTGTAGGTGTTCAATTGTTGCTTTGGATTTTTCTTCGAGATTTGATCCTATGTTTGTATGGTTTAGATATGTTGATCATGGTTGGTGGAAGTTGCTATATCTAGGATTTGGGCTTTGGGTTTGTTGTACAGTGTGAGTTATGTTCACCAGTTTTGAACTGTAATTTTTAGGGTATCTAGTTGAGGTCCAAGAGAAATTTAGTTGCTCCATATTTCTTCTTATTTGAGTCTTATGACTTTAAATTTTGAAGTTAAGGTGATATGATCATGTTGAAGATAATTTTGTTATCTAGAAGGACTAGATCATGCTAAGTTTGTGTGTGCTTAATTGATTTATGTGTTTAACATTGGTTTGGTCGACCTTGTGTTTAACACTACTTTCAAAGCTTATGGAAGCATGTTGAAGTGTGTGATTGGGTTTCCCTCATTCTAATTCCACCCTAAAATGTTTTGGTGCCAACCTAATTTGAATTTCATAAGTGCAAATGGTGTATGGCTGACTTTGGATATGTTTCAAAGTTGAAGATGGTATGAATACAAAATGAGATATTGGTGAAAGAAAAGCGCAAAGAAATAGAGCAATATAGATGTGTGATAGATGTGAATTAGTGTGTATGTAATGTGAGTTGGTGCAGATCAGTGCAAAGTCTAATTATTGATTTTTCAGTAGTGAGCTGAAGGTGTACTCTATCATTCAAGCATGTCTGGAAGTGGTTGAGATTTTTTTTTGTGGAAATATCTGTTGCATTGATACTGTCTTCTCTCTATAACATAGCTCTTCTATATTCTTTATATTTGTGTGGTATTGAGCCCTCTACATGGTTAACCCTTGATTGGACAGTGAGTCCTATTTTAGTAGTGATCCTTCTCTGAGAATGAGCCTTTGTAATTAGTTTTGATATTCTCTATATTGTGAGCTAATCCTCAATGTGTTTTTTCCCTTATTGGGTTTTCCACATAAATCTAGTGTTGTTGTGTATGTGTGATGTTTTTTAGTTTCTACTTTTGCACTTAAAGATTAATTAGATTACTAGAGTAAAGGATTTGTGGTTGATTTAATTTTTGATAAAAAAATTTTAAAGGTTAAATTTTGTTACAACTAATTCACCATCCTCTCAATTTTCTTGTTTAATAATTGGTATCAGAGCTTGATTCCTTGTAAAAGAGCTTAACCTCTTAAGGAAGGTCTAGGATGGTGAGCAAGATCACTTTTGAATGTCCTAGGTTCGATTGAACAAATTATGTTATCTAGAAAATATAGATGGAACCTTGGATATATGGAGTATTGTGACTATGATGTTGAAACAACTTATAAAATTTCTTACACTCCTCCAGCTAATGGATTGATTACAACTAATGAAATCAAGGCACATAAAACAAACAACTAGGAAAAGTTCATTCTAAAGAATAGTCTTTCACATTCTAATTTGATTAAAGTTCAAAATATGAAGAATACTAAAGAGGTTTAGGATGCTTTAGAAAAGATGTGTGAAGGAGATGAAAAGGTCAAAGAAGTAAATTTGCTAAATTTAGAGGCACAATTTGAGGTCTTGCATATATTTGAAGATGAGAACATTAAATCTTATGTACCGAGAGTGGATGAGTTGGTAGCTAAAATGTAAGGACTTGGTGCTACATTAGATAAATCTAGGATTGTGAAGAAGATTCTTAGAACTTTTCCTGATGCATACAGTGAAAAGGTATCTGCTATTCAAGAATATGTAAATTACAAGACTTATACTAAAGATCAGTTATTAGGAACTCTAACATCATATGAGATGAGAAAACCAAATTTGAGAAATGGATCCAAATCGGAAACTACTTTCAAGGCTACAAGAGCTAAAGATTCAGATGAGGAGAACCTTGATGAAGTAGAATGTAACTTTGTGAGAAGGATGAGGAAAGGCTCCAGAAATTATAAAGGTAAGTTACCTTTTAAATGCTTTAGCTTTGGAGGAATAGGTCATTATGCTTTGAGATGTTTGGAAAGAGCTAAGAGGAACAAACAAAGATTTGAAAAATAAAACAAAGGAAGAAAGATAAATAGAGCATTTTATGTGAATGAGAATGCTAGTATCTTTGATGAAGAATCTGATTATGGAGATTTTGATGACATTGAATGGTTGTTCCTAGCTATAAAAGATGAACCTACTTCTACTAATCTAAAGGACATGTGAAGGAATGTCCTTTGGAGAAAGAGAAAGAAGAATATATTGTAATCTCTTCCCTACATGCTAAAAAAGAAAAGAACTATTGGGTTGTTGATAGTGGTTGTTCACATCACATGATCGATGATAAGAGTAAGTTTGTTAAACTAGAAAAATATGATGGAGGCATAGTTATGTTTGGAGATGAAACTGGTGCTAAAATTTGTGGGATAGGTTTAGTAAGTTTTGATGGCAAGCATAATACTGATGATGTTTTCTATGTTATAGTTTTAAGGCATAATATCTTGAGTGTTGGATAGATGTATAGTAAAGGATATAATCTAGTATTTGAGGATGAGAGATGTGAAATTAGGAAAGGATCCAAAATCGTGATTATTACAAGAAAAAAGTTTGAAGGAAACATATATCAATTTAAGTGTGTTGATGGACGTTGCTTTATGAATCAGATTAATTACAGTTGGTTATGGCATCAAATAATGTGTCATATGAATTTTGATAAATTGGCAAGGATCAGTGTAGTGAAAGTCGTAAGAGATTTACCAAGGATTACAATGACTATTAATGCTATTTACATGAATTGTTGATTTGGAAATTGAGCAAGAAACAACTTCATATCAAAGGAACAATCTACTATCAAATTACTAGATTTGATTCATACAGATCTCTATGCTCCTACAAGAGTGAGAAATCTACAAGGTGAAAGGTACTTTATTATTTTGATTGATGATTACTCTAGGTATACATGGGTTGCTTTTCTTAGAGAGAAATTTGATGCATTAGATAGATTCAAGACATTCAAATCTATGGTAGAGAATGAAGTAAATTTAAGAATAAAATGCTTGAGATGTAATAGAGGTGGAAAATTCACCTCCCATGAGTTAAATATGTTTTGTGAAGTTCATGGAATAAAAATACAATTATCTGCTCCTAGAGCTCCTTAGTAGAATGGAGTTTTTGAAAGAAAGAACAAAACAATTCAAGAATTTGCTAGATCATTGATCACTGAAGCTGGTTTACCAGAATTTTACTGGAGAGAAGCTATTCACACTATTATCTATGTGTTCAATTGAGTTCAAGCAAGTGCTAATAGTACTAAGACCCCCTATGAGCTATGATGTGGAAGAATTCCTATTGTTAAGTATTTTAAGGTATTTGGAAGCAAATGCTATGTTAGGAAGGATGAAGAAAAATTAGGGAAGTTTGATGCTAGAAGAAAATAAGGTATTTTCCTTGGGTATTCTACTAAGAGAAAACCTTACAAATATTTCAATAAAATATTAAGAAAGATTGTAGAAAGTAAAAATGACAAGGTTGATGAAGCAATGAAGAATTCAATTGAAGTTGATGGATATGTATTTGATGAACCTGACTGTATAATATTTGAAGAAGTTGCGGAAGGATAGGAGAAGCATAATGAAGAAGAAGAAGAGCTCCAGTGGTATCCCCTAAGAAACCTAGATATGTGCAGAAGAATCATTCAAAAAATCAAATCATTGGAGACAAAAGGAAAGGAGTATTAACAAGAAGTAGAGTTGTTGAGCTGGTGAGATAAATTTGTGTTTGATTTCTGAGATTGAGCCAAAGATCGTAAGTGAAGCATGTAAATATGAGTGTTGGATGGAAGCAATGAAAGAGGAACTTATGTAGATTGAGAAGAATCAAACTTGCGAATTGGTCCCTAGACTGGTAGATAAAAATATAATTGGATCAAAATGGGTATTTAGAAACAAGTTGAATGAGAATGAAGAAGTACTTAGAAATAAAGTAAGGCTTGTTTGTCAGGGTTACTCACAAGTAGAAGGTATATATTTTTAGGATACTTTTGCTATGACGGAAAGAATGGAAGTTATCCGATTTTTTTTAGCATTGGTTTCTCGTAAAGATTGTAAGGTCTATCAGATGGATGTTAGGTTTGCATTCTTGAATGGTGATTTAGAAGAAGAGGTCTACATGGAACAACCATGGATTCTAGGTTTTAGATCAATCGAATATGGTTTGCAGATTGAAGAAGGTTTTATATGGATTGAAGTAAGCTCCTAGATCTTCATATGCAAGGCTAGACAGATATTTGATCTAGCAAGGTTTCAACAAAGGTACGACTGATAGTAATCTTTATTTTAAAATTGGGGATGACAAGATCTTGATAGTGGTTGTATATGTTAATGAAATTATCTTTAGAGGAAATGAAAAAATGCAATGGTTGTTGAAGGGATGCAAATAGAATTTGAGATGTCTATGTTTGGTGAGATGAATTTCTTTCTTGGGCTACAAATTAATGAAATAGAGAAATGGATCTTTATTTCATAGTCAAAGTGTGTAAGAGAAATGATGAAGAAGTTTGGGATGGATGGTTCCAAACTGGTATGCACTCTTATGGTGACTGGTTGCAAATTGAGTAAGGATGATGATTCACCTAAGGCTGATTAGAGCATCTATGATTAGAGGTTTTTTGTATTTTATTGCTACTATATTGGATATCATGCATGCAGTTTTCCTTGTGGCTAGATTTCAAGAAGACCTTAAAGAGACACATGTTGTTGTTGTTAAGAGGATATTTAGATATTTGAATGGCACTCCTAATTATGGGTTATGGTAACCTAGGGATACTAATTTTACACTAAGTGTTTACACAAATGTAGATTGAGCTGGTTGTGTAGATGATAGAAAAAGTATAGGTGGTAGTGCATTAATTCTTGGTTGTAGATTGGTATTTTGGTTGAGTAAAAAGAAAGATTCAGTTTCTTTATCTATTGCTAAATTTGGGTATATTGTTGTTTCATATTGTTGTACACAAGTTTTGTGGATGAGATAGATATTGAAAGATATCAAAATAATGTATGATGATCCTATTTCTATTTTTTGTGATATTACAAGTGCAATTAACATTTCAAAGAATCTAGTGATGCACTCAAGGAAAAAGGATATGTCTATCATGTATCACTTTTTGAGAGAGAAGGGGTTGGAGAATGAAGTAAAAATTGAGTATGTGCTGAAAAAGGATCAAGTGGCTGACATATATATGAAGGCTCTTCCTAAAGATACTTTTGAGTATCTCCTAGAGAAGTTACGAGTTATTTCCCCTCCTTTCTTGAACTAAATGAATATGGAGATGCATCAGTCTGGTGGGTCTATGGATCTATCTTTCTCCTAGATTGATGTTTTGGTGGTTACCTCTCAGGGGGAGCCGGTAGTGTTATATGTTGTCATTGAGAGATTATTTTGTTCTTGATTTCAAAGGGGAAACCAATGTAAAAAATACCATGCTTTTTCCATTGATGTCAAAGTGGGAGAGAAAGATGTGAAAAAAAAAGGAAGAGAGAAAAATGTGAAAAGAGTATCTACTAAGGGGGAGAAAGTAAAATCATGAGGATTTCGGTTGTCTTTGATGGTTTCTCACATGATGTGTTTCCATCAATGACAAAGGGGGAGATTGTTCCAAGTATGAATAAATTATGATGAAGGTGTTTTCATTGATGTCAAATGGTTAACTAGTTCTCAACTAGTTGATGTTGTCATCAATTTCATGGATGACATTGTCGAGGATATTCAAAAAATTGTAATGAAGAAAGGCTGTAGGTGTTCAACTGTTGCTCTGGGTTTTGATTTGGGATTTTCTCCAGTGTTCATATCTAGTTCAAATATGTTGATGATGATTTTTGGAAGTTTCTATATCTAGTATTTAGGCTTTTGGATCATTGTATAGCGTGAGTTATGTTCACCAGTTGTGAACTGTGCTTTTTAGGGTATTTGGCTGAGGTCCGAGAGAAATTTAGTTGCTCCATATTTCTTCTTGTTCAAGTCTTATGACTTGTGGTTTTGGAGTTGAGGTGATATGATCATGTCAAAGATAATTTTGTTATTTATAAGGACTAGATCATGCTAAGGTTGCATGTGCTTAATTGATTTATGTGTTTAACACTGGTTTCACCAACCTTTTGTTTAACACTAATTTTGAAGCTTATGGAAGCATGTTGAATCATGTGATTGTGTTTCCCTCATTCTAATTCCACCCTAAATTGTTTTAGCACTAACCTAATTTGAATTTCGTAAATGCAAATGGTGTATGGCCGAATTTGGATATATTTCAAAGTTGAAGATGACATATATATAGGATGAGGTATTGGTGAAAGACAAGTGAAAAGAAATAGAACTAGATAGATGTGAGATATATGTGAATCAGTGTGTATGTAATGCAAGTTGGTGCAAATCAATGCAAAGTCTAATTTCTGATTTTCTAGAAGTAGTGAGCTAAAGGTGTACTCTATCATTCAAGCATGTATGGAAGTGTTTGAAAAAATTGTGGTGGAAATCTCTGTTGTATTGAGATTTCCTTCTCTCTATAACATATCTCTTTTATATTCTTTGTATCTGTGTGGCAATGGGCCCTCTGGGTGGTTAACTCTTGATTGGACAATGAGTCCTGATCTGGATAGTGAATCCTATTTTGGCAGTGACCCTTCTCTAAAAGTGAGCCTTTCTAATTGGTTTTGATATTATCTATATTGTGAGCTAATCCTCACTATGATTTTTCCTTTATTGGGTTTTCCACATAAATCTAGTATTGTTGTGTATCTATGATGTTTTTCAATTTCTACTTTTATACTTAAAGATTAATCAGATTAGTACAGTAAAGGATTTGTGATTGATTTAATTTCTAGTGAAAATTTTTAAAGGTTAAATTTTGCTATAACTAATTCACCCCCCTTAGATGTCTTGTTCAAAAATTTGTATCAGAGCTTGGTTCCTTGTGAAAGAGCTTAACCTATTAAGGAAGGTTTGGGATGGTGAGGAAGATCACTTTTGAATTTCCAAAGTTCGATGGAACAAATTATGCTATTTGGAAAATACAGATGGAAGGATATCTAGAGTATTGTAGATATGATGTAGAAACTTCTTGTAAAACTGCTGACAGTCCTCTAGCTAAAGGATTTAGTACAATTGATGAAATCAAGGCACATGAAGTAAACAACAAGGTGAAGTTCATTTTGAAGGATAGTCTTCTACATTCTGGGTTGATTAAAGTTCAAAATCTGAAGACTACTAAATATTTATAGGATGCTTTAGAAAAGATGCATGAAGCAGATGACAAGGTAAAAGAAGCAAAGTTATAGAATTTAGAGGCACAATTTAAGGTCCTACATATGTCTAAAGATGAGAACATTAATTCTTATGTACTGAGAGTTGATGATTTGGTAGCTGAATTACAAGGACTTGACACTACAGTAGATGAATCTAGGATTGTGAAGAAGATTCTTAGAACTATTTCTAATGCATACAATGAGCTAAAATATGCTCATCATTTGGATATCATGGTGTGCACCATATAACTGCTTTTTGTTGATTATGGTTTATTTAACTCTCTTGGGAAACCTTTTATTGGGGGATATCTTGTAGCAATATACTTTCATGTTCTTGTAGCCTATCATGTTGACATGTCTATATTGATTACCCCATTGACTCCCTAAATGACTAGTATAACGCATGTAGTTTTTGAATGATGAAATAGATTTAAATATGTGATTAATGAATGGATATTGTGTATGTGTCATGCGCCTTTTCTTTCGCATATGTTACCTTGTGTTTCACGGGTTGTTGAAGAAAGTATGATCGAGTCAAGCGCGGCCAATCGACCTTCTTGATAAAGTCCATTTCACACTGCGACTTGACTCTGGCGAAGACTCTTTGACCAAAACCATTGGGAAGGATTTTGAATGACATTTAATATGGAAAGAGTGGAGTGTTAGATTCTCTTTGGATCGGGTTGAATGGATAACTCATTTATGAAGTTTGTTCCTCAATTTTGGGATACATTTCATATCCACGTCTTTCTCTGTTGAGTTAGTTAGTTAGTTGTTCTCCTATTTTAAAAATAAGTGTTCCTCCTGCGCGGGTGAACAGAGAAGGAGATAGATAGATAGAGAAGCAAATTATGTAGGAGTTAGAATTATAATATGAATCAGAGTTTTTGTTAGTTTTCTGAAGCAGAACAGTCAATGTAAATGATTTCACGTTATGAATAAAAGTTGATGGAATTCTGAGCACAATCTTCTGTGTCAATTAGT
Source organism: Sequoia sempervirens (assembly GCA_007258455.2). Lineage (NCBI taxonomy): Eukaryota > Viridiplantae > Streptophyta > Pinopsida > Cupressales > Cupressaceae > Sequoia > Sequoia sempervirens. The sequence continues at coordinate 301 of VDFB02281071.1, read as the reverse complement.
TGATGCTTGCTAAGGGGGCCCACTTAGTAAGTATCTGTAGGAGCGTAGTTGTTTATCCTTTGTTAATTCAAGTTAGATTTCATTTTAGAAGTTTCAGCACAAGCTCAGTCTTATACTGTTCCTGCAGCATCGGGAATCCATCCCTGTGTTTGTTCCTGCAGCATAAGGCCAGTTTATAGTTTGTCCCTCAATTGTAGCTATTACGATTTCTGCTTTGGTTAGATTATGATTGAGTTAAGAGAACTTTGCATTACCTTCCTATAGAATAGGTAGAATTTCTTTCCAAGTGTTTATTTTCAAT